>PVKC010031264.1:0-14583 GCA_004027635.1 Crocidura indochinensis
GACGGACCAATTTTCAATCCCCTGGCGTCCCATGTAGTCCCCCAAGCCAGAAGCGATTCTGAGTGCATAGCCAGGAATAACCCCTGAGCGTCACTGGGTGTGGTCCAAACGCCAAAAAAAAAAAAAAAATTCTAGCTTTACAAAATGAGCTTGAGTTATTTTCATCATTTCCCCCACTCTGGAATATTTGTTTAAATTGGGGGGGTATTCTGGGGCCTGAGAGATAGCATGGATATAGGACATTTGCCTTGCATGCAGAAGGACTGTGGTTCGATCCCGGCATCCATATGGTTCTTGAGCCTGCCAGAAGCGATTTCTGAGCGTAGAGTAACCCCTGAGTACGGCCGAGTGTGACCCCCAAACCAAAATAAATAAATAAATAAATAAAAATAAATAAATAAATAAATAAAAGGGGGTATTTGTTCCTTTAGGTTTTAGTAGTACTCATTTGTAGAACAATCTTGGTCTGATTGTCTCTCCGGCCCCGGGTCTGAAGCTTTCTTGTGACTACTACTGACTTAAAATTTTGATTTTCATAAATAATATTAGGTTTTTAGATCTCCAGCAAAACTTAAGTGGTTAATATAAGAGTTCACTTTTTAATTTGAATGACTTCACTTTGTAGAAATAAACGTTACAGGCTTGCATGAAAGTTATTTGAAAGTTTATTTCAAATTCTTTAAAGTTTTAAAAATTTAAATCACAAATTGACTCATTTTCTAGTTTGTGTTTGCCATCATTTCTCAGAGAAGTGAAACAAAAGCCTAAAATTAGTAATTTACTTTAATATTTCTCCTTTTTTATATATAGAATATAGATTTTATTGTTGTAAACCATTTACATTCTGGGAAATTCTATTGTAGCATCATCTAGTTAGGCCATTTTTGTTTTATATTTTTATTTTTACTTTTTGAGATTAATATAAATCTTTATTTAAGCACCAGGGTTACAAGTATGTTTGTCGTTGGGTTTCAGTTATAAACAGAACACCCCCTATCACCAGTGCAACATTCCTACATTTCTTTAAAGGGCCTGCCATCTTTTTTTCTTGTATTGTCTGTTGAAGAGGTAAACTCATTGATCTATGAATTTTCTCACTGTGCAAGGGGCTTGTAAAGACTACCCCCAAATTCAGTGATTTCCTAAGAAGACTCACAGGATTCAGAACACAGATATGCTGAGGGCTATGGTTTCTTTCACGGGAATACAAAGCAGTAACAGTAATAGGAAAAGAGAATGGGCTGAACTCTGAAGGAAATCATGTGTAAACTTCAAAAAAAATCTTCTTGTGGAGTACACAGGATATACTATTCCTTCAGGAACAATTTGTAACATCATTTTAAAGAGAAACTGATTTAGTTCTTCTTCTTCTTCTACTTTTTTAGAGGCTGTTTATCTAGGAATTATTTGCCTGATATATTCCAAGATTTTAGACACTCAGGAGAGAAGGTGTTCAGAATTTTATAAACAGTTTAGGCAGAGTAAGCACATTTATGGGAATGGTGGGAAACTGACGGAAATTTAGTTCCCAGACACTAGCCAAGATCCAGCCCTGCAAATAGACTTTTCTAAGGTTAGCAGTTTCAGCCTTGCTGTGTTAACTCTTTTTCTGCATGGCTACATCCAAGAGTTTGTGATTACATCTTAGGTGGTATTAATTATTGTTGCCGTGTTTCTTCTATTTCCTGTAAACCACCAGGAAGATCTAGAGTCTTTACACAGGCTTGCCTGTGTGTGTGTGTGTGTGTGTGTGTGTGTGTGTGTGTGTGTGTGTGTGTGTGTGTGTGTGAGAGTGTGTGTATGTGTGTGTTTTATATTCTATGACTGCATTTCAGGAGGCATATCATTTCAGATTCTTTTATGTGTTATTAAGATTGATGATGAGTTTCAGATATTATCAATAACAGAAAGTTTCTCATCTGCTATTTACCTAGTGATAATAGTACACTTTGATGATCATTGCCTAGGTTTATCATCAAATTATGTTGTAAATAGAAATGTCCTTTTTATTTCTTAGACGGAATATTTTATCCTCATAAATTTCTCAGTAATTGAATAGCTAAATTTTGAAAGCTGAAAAATTGAGTTTTGCCAGGTTGATGAGAGCAAGCTTTTAGCTTTCCTTACTTTTATTGTGTTGGGGACTGAACCTCAGGCCTCATACATACAGGTGAGAGTCTATGCTCAGAGATTACTCCTGGCAGGAGTACTCCTATGTGATGTGCTGGCACTGGCACTGAGGGTAAAAATTTTTTTTAATCAAAATATTCCAGCTAACAAATAAAAAAAAATACATGTTCTTTCTTCTTGACAGTTTTCAAATACATTTAGTTTTTAAGCATCTTTCAAGGATAGTTTTGAGTTTTTATTTTTATTATTTTTGTGAACATAAGGTTCTTAAAAATTTTAAATTTTACTACCCCAAAATGATTGTCTTTTCCAAAGTTTGCCACATCTTTTGACATCTGTTAATTTAGACACTAGACAATTTGACACAATGCCATTTTTTTTGATAATTTTCTGCTACAGTAAGATATTTCATGCAAATTATTTATATATCCTGTCACAGATGTAGGATTATTTACTTTTCTATTTAAGTCTAATTAATATTAATGGGTGCATGATATTTAAAAAAAACTATGCTGGATAATTAAGGACTCAGTACTCTGAGTTTGTGATTTTCCTTGAACCATTTTTAGAGACAATACAAACACCTAGGAAATAAATAAAAAGTATTTCTCAAATTAATTTTGGTATCTCCAATTTGATTTTGAGATTACTAATGTTCTACTTTTTATTAAATATTGTTTTTATATTTGTGATTTTTTTTCTTTTTTTTTTCTTTTTTGGGCCACACCCGATGACGCTCAGGGGTTACTCCTGGCTATTCGCTCAGAAGTCGCTCCTGACAGGCACGGGGGACCATATGGGGAACCGGGGGATCGAACCGCGGTCCGCCCTAGGTTAGCGTAGGAACCTTATCTCCAGTGCCACCGCCCGGCCCCCTGTGATTGTTTTGTCTTATGAAAAACGTGTTGATTCCTAGTGAGTATAATAAAATTATTTGCAATCTACTAATAACAGTATATATATATATATCACTGTAATTACAAATAATATTGTCCTTGAAATAGCTCAAATTTCTTTGCAAATCTTTTAGTATTTTATATCTCAATAATGTTTTAAAATCAAGTTATATTTTCTAAGAGTTTGAAAGAATAAGCTGTGAGCTTATTTATTAAAATTTTTTTCATTGACTTACTGATTTAAGATATTACAGAATTTAAGGAATTTAATTTTAGCTTTATATGTCTATATTTCTACCACCAGTATCCCCCAAAATACAATTTAATTGTACCATCAAATGACCCCTCTGCACATTCCTCCTATCTCTGTTCCCCTTTTCACTCTGGTAAATTTTGACTATAAATATATATGTATATTTTGGGTCACTCCTGGCAGCACTTAGGGGTTACTCCTAGCTCTATGCTCAGAAATCGTCCCTGGCAGGCACAGGGGACCATATGGGATGTCAGGATTTGAACCACTGTCCTGCATGAAAGGCAAATGCCTTACCTCCATGCTATCTCTCGAGACCCCAACTATAAATATTTGTTTTATTTTTAGCCAGTTCTTTATCTTTAACAATTCATATTTCACAATGTGTGAAATGTCTAAATTGTCTTTCGATGTGTTACTTATTTAATTTAGCATAATCACCTCAAGTTTCATTCATTATTGTCCCCACAGGTACAATTCTGCCCATTTTTTTAAATGACAGAACAGTATTTTATTCAATAAACAAACTATACTTTCATTGTTCTATTATCTTGCTAGACATTTAGATTAAGCATATGTTTTGTCTATCCTAGAGAATAGAGATTAAAATATCATTTAAATTTGGAATTTGAAAAGAATATTTTACTGCACCCATTGTGATTTACAAAGTTTTTCACAGTTGTGTTTCACACATACAATGTATCAGGGCCAATCTCAACACCAGTGCTGACCTCCCTCCACCAATGTTCCCAAAGTGCTCCTTAAGTAAAGTCCTCAATTAAATATATAGGTTATCTATACTTCATATAGATTATATGTACTAAATGTATATTATAATGTACATAAAATATAGATTAGTTTAGAAGTTAATTATATATAGGTTAGTATATAAGTTATATATATTTTTAATTTGAGGATTATTTTTAAAACCATTGATTAAATTTTATTTTATAGTTATGTTAAATATTAACATAGTTTCAAATTAAAATCTGGAAAATAAAATACTTTTCAAATCTTGTAGCTTCACCTTTTTTCTTTAGGTAATTCACTTAGCTATTGATTTATATTTATTTTAAAATGGACCAAATGTGTTTGTTTACATATTTGTTTATTCTAAGCTAGCTAAACACATTCATACTATTCACATTGCTCTGCACCCATATTTTTTAATACAATATTTCCTGGAGATCATACCATAATATTATGTGAACATTTCTTAATAGGATCTACTGTTTTTCTGTCATCAGATATCCTATCAGATTAGAACTCCATATTTGCAATTTGTTTTCTCAGAAAAATATTTTTTCTTACCTAGATTTTTTTTATGAAGCAAGATAATTTTTAGTGAAATCTATGTAGAAAGATATGAGGGACTAAAAAAAAAATAAGAGTTTAAGAAAGAACAGGGGATTCTTCAGAGTGGAAATAAGCAAGCAAAGAAACAGACAAGTAAGTGAGATGTGTACTCAAGGGAGAACATGAATGGAAGAGCAAGCCCTTACCTACGTTTTTTTGTTCCTTTTTTGGGTCACACATGGCTGTGTGCAGGACTGACTCCTGGCTTTGTGCTCAGGGATCACTTCAGGCAGTGAACCAAACCCAGGTCAGCTGCTTGCAAGGCAAGCACACTACTCACTATACATAGCTCTGGCCCCTTACTTAGGATTTTTGTTGTTGTTGTTGTTGTTGCTGTTGTTTTGGGCTATACCCAGAGACACTCAGGCATTATTCTTGGCTCTGAGCTCAGAAATCACTCCTGGGTCACCCATGTGCAAGACAAGTGCCCTACCCACTGGGCTATTGCTCCGACCCCTTACCTATATATTTTGACTGAGAATTGACATCTTCAATATTCTCCAGGTTCTTTAGCTGAGATTTCATTTTTTAATTTTTGTTTTTAAACAGCATGTGTGTGTGTGTGTGTGTGTGTGTGTGTGTGTGTGTGTGTGTGTGTGTGTGTGTGTGGTTCCAGTTTCTATATGTGAGGCAGTGTGGTGTACTACTAAACTATGTGCCAACCTCCTCCAAACACTATTTTTTTTATAGAATAAGAAATCTTTTGATGATCTTACTTTTGCATTAGCTAGTTTAGTTTATTTATTTTAAATCTCTTACTTGTGTGGGTCCCAAAACATGTACTCTTTCTCTATACATGAACTTTAAAACTACTAACCTACTTCTGTCCTGCACTTCCTTAAATTATTATTCTGTCCTGTCAGCTTGTTACTTTTAACTTTGAGTCTAGCTTTCTGTTTCTGGAGCTGGGGTATTTCTAAGCTGTGCATTAATACTTTTCTGAATATATTTTATGTATATATTTCTCTGTATATATTTTATGTAACACTTCTTTTTATTTGAGCAAAACCAATTAATTTTGTCATGTTGCCATAAGTGGGTAACTAAATTAATTTGTTCTATAACTTGTAGAAGGAACATACACCCACATATATATATATATAATGTCTTAAAACTAAAAATATGACGTTTTCTATTATAACTTATTTAATATTTGAAAAGATTTTTGATCTGTAATAATTATTTTGAATCACTGTTATATCTAAGTATGCTCACATCCATATTTTTCTTTTTCCATTTATTTATTTATTTATTCGTTCATTAATTTTTTGCCACACCCAACAGTGTTCAGGGCTTGCTTCTGGTTCTGCACTCAGGGATCACTCCTGGTGGTGCTCTGGGAAAAATAATGGATGCTGGGTCAGCCACATGCAAGACAAGCATCCTACCAGTTGTCCTATCTCTTTAGCCCCTACATTTTCACTATTGAATATTTTTTTTATCTTTCTCTAATTCAAATAAAAGTCAAACAATCTTATCATTTTTTTCAAAATAAACAGTAAATAAATTCAGAAAAAATATTTTGGTGATATCTGGGAAAACTGAGGAAGAGCCATTTGCTTTTGAAGAACCATTTACTTTTGGGGATTGAAATCAAAGTAACATACATTCTAGGCATATACTCTACCATTTGAACTATCTCTAGTTCTAAAGTCTTAAAACTCACAGACAACGAACTGTGTTGCCATATGATGTGTCTTTTTCTTTTATTACCTTTACATTCTAAACTACCTTTAGTATATTATCTTTACACATGGTATGGCATATATATCATTAAAACCTTATCTAGTATTAACTTACCATGTAATGAATTTTTGTATTTAATAAATTAGAATTGGATATTTTGCAGTGCATTTTTGTATGTTTATATATATAATGCTAATATTCAGTAAACTTCTGGAAATGTACAAGTTTCTCAAAGAGATCTGTACAAAGGGAAAAAAGGAAGAGAGAGAGAGAAACTTTTGCCATAGAGGCAGGAGTGGGATGGTGAGGAGGGTGTAAGGGAACCTAGGGATATTGGTTACAGGAAATGTATACTGATGAAGGAATTAAAGGATAGGTTTTGGACATTGCATGACTGAAACTCAACCATGAACAACTTTGCAAAAAAAATTAAAAAAGAATTTTGTGAGCGTTATGAAATAATAAATTTAGCTATTTGTTAAATCAGTCATAAAATAATAAAAGCTTTATATCCACATTTTTTCTTTTTTTATTAATTACTTTATTTAAACACCATGGCTATAAGATTGTTCATAATACATTTGTTGTTTTTTCCACAGTTAAAGTCATACAATATACAATACCCTTTACCAGGGCACATTTCCCACCACTGTTGTCTCCAATTTCTCTCCCATCCTCCTTTATGCCTTCTCCCCTGCCTGTCTCTGGGACATACATTTTTTCTTTATATCCACTTGTTTTTAATCACTGTGACTTAGTTATATATAATTGAGTTGACCAAAATATTACCAAAAAAAAAGGACTATGAAAACTTTCTTTGAGATACTTTAGTGAAAGGAAAATGAAAGTAAAAGGAAAGAGAAGGAAAACAAACGTTCCAGATACTTCAAAAGATACTACCACTTAAAAATGTGTCTGTCACCAAACTTACGTTTAAGGAATCTTTGAAGATTACCTTTTCAATTATGCTTAAAAGAACAGAGAAAATTCAATGAGGAAAATAATATTTTGCCATTGAATTCTGTTTATCGCTCAGAAAACTTAAAAGT
Organism: Crocidura indochinensis; assembly: GCA_004027635.1. Classification (NCBI taxonomy): domain Eukaryota; kingdom Metazoa; phylum Chordata; class Mammalia; order Eulipotyphla; family Soricidae; genus Crocidura; species Crocidura indochinensis. The sequence continues at coordinate 7,371 of PVKC010031264.1, forward strand.
TTTATCATTTCTTATTGATCCGCAATTCTTGCAATAGGGCGTTGTATAGATATTTACCAATGCACTTAATTAAAATCTGACGAATGTAGAAAAGCTAATGAGAATTTGACAATTTTCCTGATATTTTTGACTCTGACATTGTCTTCATTTTTCACACATTCATCCTTTGTTAGTTAATTAACATTTTTGTTTCTATAAAAGTAGTGTGAGTGTATATTTACATTTAAACATTAATTTAACTTAAAACAGTTAAAAAAGAAAGCATTTCCAGGTCCGGTAGTTGTCAGCCTTTTTCAGTGATATGAAATTAAGAGAGAGATAAATTTTGCATCTAATTGATTTTGTCAAAGCTGGAACTCCCATTCACATGTTGAAACTAGGAGCATATCTTCTCATCAAATCTGTAAACCAACTAATTGAATGACTGAGAACTTGGTAAAAATATACAACAGTAAGTTTGATTTTGTGGTCTATAGTTTTGATCACAGCTTTGATGAGAGAAGTAGGAAAATTTGGCTTTCATGCAACATCTTACATGTAGCGTAATATTTTCACTGCTAGCCAATACATTTTCTGCTTCTTTCTTTATGCATCTACTACAAATTGTATTAACACAGACTTAACCACAAAGCTTTGAGCAAAAATGAACATGCAGTTAGCAAAAGCAATAAGAAACAGTCATGGCATGTAAACTAAGAATGCCTGGGAACAATTACTTTGTTATGGTAAACCCAGAGAGACATTAAAAAGCACCTTCTACTTTTATGTTTTCAGCTCATGAATAAAAGTAGAAAATATGTTTACCTGTTTAATCATGCTTATGTCTAAAAAGAATACACTTAAGAATACTTATAAGACTGGGTGACAATGTAGAATGAGAAGGACAGAATCAAAGTTAATACTCATGGGCCAATACTATGCAAGTCACCATTTTTGAACTCCAGAATTTGTAAGTTATGCTTAGCTAGCATTAACAAAGAAGCAGTGCCTTTTCCTTACAGACAAGCCTGCTTGATCGAGACAAGACATAAACAAAAATGTTACTAATTATTTACATAAAAACAAAGATGAAATGTGAGTTTTGTGTTTCTCTCATATTACTGTTTATGAGTGGATAAAATAATGAGATTATTTTTGTTTGTTTCACCTTGATTTTATTAACTTTTAGTAATTCCTAATAATATTTTAGAAAAGAATAATTAATCTTGGAGAAGCAATTCATTCATTTTTTTATTCAATCTTTTGGAATGGCCATATAAACTATATATTTATGTTTATATAGTTATGATTATCAATATATGTTTATCTTCTATACAATATATTATAGTTTATAGTAACAACATTCTCTCCCTTGTTTAAAGATAAATTCAGAAAATTTTATTAAAATTTTTTTAATTAGGCCATTGTGAATTACAAGTCTTTCACAATTGTATTTCAGGTGTTTAGTGACACTGAGAGAATTTTCAAAATAAGTCATTACTAGTGATGTTGAGTAAGTAGCATCTTAAAGTAAATGAATATATTTCAAACATTCAAACATTAGTTGTATATACAAATATTATTTGTTACAAATATTATATGTATTTTTATATTAAAGATCAAATACTTAGGAAATAAGTTTTCTTTCTTTTTTTTTGGGGGGGGGGGCCACACCCAGTGACGTTCAGGGGTTACTCCTGGCTAAGCGCTCAGAAGTCGCTCCTGGCAGACACGGGGGACCATATGGGAACCGGGGGATCTAACCGTGGTCCGTCCAAGGCTAGCACGGTAAGGCAGGCACCTTATCTGCAGCGTCACCGCCCGGCCCCAAGTTTTCTTTTTTCAAGTAGGAAAAATAGACCAGAGTGATAGCACAGCACAATGCTTGTATGCTTTGCACATGGCTGACCCATGAAAGACCTGGGTTCAAACCCTAATATCTCATATGGTTCTCTGAGCCTTTCAGGAGTGAGTTCTGAGTGCAGAGCCAGGAGTAACTCCTAAGTGTCACTGGGTATGGCCCCAAACAAAGAAAAAATAAAAATGAAGTAGAAAAAATAATATCAGGTATCTTAAATTTGGCACCTTTACATGGTGCTCATCAAGTCTAGAGTTTGCTGTCTCTTGGTGAAAAGTAAACATTTATATTTCTTTACAGAATGGTGCACTTTAAGACTCACATTTTATGTAGAATTTGAATAAGTTCTTTGTTGAATTTTTGCATGCGATGGTCTTATTTTATCACTTTTAAATAATTATAACTTGATGTTACAGTTTGATATATGATTGTACTTTAATTTATAATGAGAAGACAAATCAGGCATTCAAGATATTAAAATACAAACCGTAAAATACTGAAAAGAGCCACAGATATAAAACATTGAAGTGAATTTTCACTATTATATAAATATAATACTACTAATTAAAAACTCATTATATTTAAAAGGATCCAAGAAAATTACATTCATAGGCAGTACCAAGAAGGTAGATAAGAGATGATTTGTGCTAGGATCACTCTCTTATTCTCCTGAAATAAAACCAACAACAAAAATATCTGCATCAAGAAACCAGAATAAACACAGAATTCCACAGAACATTAAAATATCCAGTGACTATCACTGAAAGATTTTTGTTTGTTTGTTTTTGCTTTAGGACCATACACAGCAGCTTTCAGGGGTTACTCCTGGCTCTAAGCTCAGAAATCACTCCTGGTTCAGGGACCATATGGGATCCTGGGATTTGAACCACTGGCTGTCCTGGGTTGGCTGTGTGCTAGGCAAACGTCCAACCACTATGCTACCACTACGGCTCCCCTGAAAGATTCTTTGTTGCTGTTGGTTTTTTTGGGGAAGGGTCACACGCGGGAGCCGTCAGGGCTTACTCCTGGCTCTGCGCTCAGAAATCACTCAGCAATTGCAGGCTCGGGGGACCAGATGGGTTGCCGGGAATCGAATCAAGATTCCTTGGATTTGGCCTCATGCAAGGCAAATGCCCTACCGCTGTGCTATTGCTCCGGCCCCTGAAAGATTCTTACTGATAGAATGTAGAGCAGTGCAGTTGATAGAGTGACCAAAATAGTGCTCTTGAAAAGGAAGTGGCAGACTGAAAATAAGCACTTTAGTCTGTTAAAATTCTTACCGGACAAAGTATGATCCAGAGAAAATACCCTGGTCACAAAAGGTGTCCAGGATGGCAATAGCACAGGCCAACATTTGTGCAAGTTGATCAGGGAAGCAAACCACTGTTGGATGGCAAAAACTGCAGGTTGGACTGACATTTTCCTTAGGTACAAACAAAAGCCCCAGCTACCCTCCTCTATATCTGACTATAGGCATCTGAATATACATCATGCCATATACAGAGTCAGAAAGGAGATTTCTGCCAAAGATTAAGGAAACGTTTATATTCCTCAGTTCTTTTCAAACATAGGAAAGGTGACAATGCAGTTATGTTTGGCACTGGCAACTACAAACACTGGGAGGCAGTAATGGCCAGTCCATCATTAGGAATACACCTGGTGTTTGAGATTGTTGCTAAAAATTAACAGTAGAAGTTTGGAGCAACATAAACTCAGTGCAATGGACTAGACATGGAGTTCAAATGTAAGAAGTCTCTAAATTTCCTGACAAAGAGAAAAGCAATAGAAGAGAGATCCAACCAGGAAAGAGAAATGATAAAATTATAACAATACTTGATTCAGAAATGTCTGAACTGAAGAATATACTAGGTGAACTAAAAATGCAATAGTTGAGCACGTAATGACAGAGTTTAGGGAGATTTTTGGCATGCGGATGAGAGATACACAAAGACATCAATAAAGAACACAAGAAGAGAAAGATTTACTAATAATGTAAACAGAAGGACCTATGGTACAACTTTAAAATAAATCATATTTACATTATAGGAGTTATAGAATTAGAGGCAAAAGAAAATTGAGAAGAATAATTGGTTGAAGAAATTATAGCTGGGAACTTTTCAACTTTGAGGACCAAGTCATGGATCAGCCCAAGAAACTCAAAAAGTTCCAAACAAAATTAACCCAAATGGAAGAACTCCAAGACCCTAGTCAAATGTTTCAAGCAAAAGATAAGAGTCTGAAGAGTATCAAGATCAAAGCAAAAGCTACATATAAGAGAATCCCATAAGACTCCAACAGATTAAACAAACACAAAACAATCTAGAGTCCAGAAGGCAACATCATAACCTAGCCAACACTTTGAATGAGATAAAGATTCAAACAAGAATTCTCTTTCGGGGCCGGTGAGGTGGCGCTTGAAGTAAGGTGTCTGCCTTGCAAGCACTATCCAAGGAAGGACTGCAGTTCGATCCCCCAGCGTCCCATATGGTCCCCCCAAGCCAGGGGCCATTGCTGAGCACTTAGCCAGGAGTAACACATGAGCATCAAACGGGTGTGGCCCCCCCAAAAAAGAATTCTCTTTCTAGTTAGATTGTAATTCAGATTTGAAGAGTGACACAAAATTTTGCAGAAGACATCTAAAGAATTTCATAGTAACTAAAACAATCTGCAAGTGGAATTAAATTGGTTTAATAAAAAAGGCAAAGATATCCAACTTTGAGGTAATCAGATACTAAAAACATAAACCGTGGGAGAGAAGAAAGTAATAATAAGTCTTCTTTTCAGTGAACTCAATGCTCACTTGCTTTATATTTAAGAGGGATTATAGATTCAGAATTTCAAAGGTTAATCTGCACAATAATTTAAAGACAAATATATTCAAAAGACATAGAGGAAAAATGGAAGCTGATTTTTTATATAAAAGATTGTTATCAAAATATGGAGGGGGCGGAGAGATAGCACAGCGATAGAGTAATTGCCTTGTACGATCCAGGACAGACTGTAGTTCCAATCCTGGCACCCCATATGGTTCCCCAAGCCTTCCAGGAGCGATTTCTAAGAGCAGAGCCAGGAGTAAACCCTGAAAACTGCCGTGTGTGACCCAAAAGCCAACAAAATAGAACAAAATAAAAGTATAGAGGAAGCAAATAAAAGACATCCAGAGTATGGAGTCAGGGTGATAGTACTGTAAGTAGGTCAGATGTTTCGCTCATGGGTTCTATCTGCAGTAACACATATGTAGGTCAAGCTCTGCTAGGTGTGAGCCTTGAGGAGAGATGGGAGTAAGCTCTGTACACTTCTAAGGATGGCCAAAACAAACAAACAAACAAACCCAACAAAAAGGAATCTAGAGAAGTAAAGATACACTTCACAGACACCAAAAATCATAAAAAAGATGACAAAATTAGTTTCAATATATTTTAAATTTCGATTTTTGTTTAACACCAATGGCCTAAACCACAAATCTAAAGGCACAGAGAGGCAAGATGGAGAACACTGAACTCAGTCCTCTTTTGCTTACTAGACATATACTTGAATGGTCATGACTAACATAGGATTAAAACAAAACACTCATCAAAACAAACAGTATAAAAATGTTTTGATATACTTCTTTATATCAGAGAAAATAGACATCAAATTAAAAATTATAAAGGACTTAGATGTTCGCTATATAATATGATAAAGTGAGCTAAACATCCAAGAAGATTTAACACTTTTTAATTTGAATGCTCCAAATGAAGGAGCATCAAAATATATGAAGCAGGTACTAACAAGTCTAAAGGAAAATATCAATATAAACAAACAGTAGTAGTAGATTTGAAGCCCTGTCACTCATGGCTTGATTTATTAACCAGATCAATAAGAAAGATAAAAAGATCAATAAAAAACATTGGCCTTAATGGAAGAAATTGAAGAGTAGGCTCAAGAGACCTAAATTTATTTCATTCCTAAAATCAAAATACATATCCTACTCTGGTAAAAATATAATATATTCCAGGATAAACCATATTCAGGGTTTCAAACCAGTGTCTATAAAATCAAGAGGATACATCATACCAAGCAATTTTTATATCACAATGCTTCAATGGTGAATAAAAAGCAAAAAATGAAACTGGGGAAAATTCCAACACTTGAAAACAAATAACTTACTATTGAGTAATCATTCAGAAACAAACTAAGTATGAAAGACCTACGAAACCAAGGACAATTAAAAAATAGTGACAGAACTTTAGCAGAAATAAATGGGGTAAAGTTACTATACATGCCAATGAAATACATGCAAGTTGACTATGAATAGCTTCATGCAATTAAACTGGAGAAACTTAGAAGAAATAGAGCAATTTTCAGAATCCTATAACCTCCCAAGATTGAGAAAAAAAGCAAGAAACATGAACAATAAATTACTAGTATGGAAAAAGATGCAACAACAACAACAACAACAACAAAATACTTCCCCATGTCAGGGTTATAAGTAAAGGGCCAAGGAGTTTGTCTTGGATGCGCTAATCACAATTTAATTCTTGGCACTGCATTTGTTTCTCCCAAGCACTGCCAGGTGTTATCTCTGAGTACAGATCTAGGACTAAATTCTTGAGCATCACTGGGTGTGGCCTTCCAAGTAAAAAAATAAATCAAACAAACCAAATAACAAAAATCTCCCTGAAGACAAAAGTTCAGTTCCAGTTATGTTCACTGCTGAGTTGTTGAAACAGAAATAAAATATTCTTCCTGTCTTTTTAAAACTTTCCATACAGTCAAATAGAAATTATTCCAACTAGTTTTTATGAGTTCAATATTACTATGTTACAAAAAGCAGACATCACTGAAAAAGATTATGTGCCAATATCCTTGATGGACATAGATCATAAAAAATCACAGCATACTGCATCCAACACTATGTTACAGTGTGATCAAGTGGGACTCGTCCTAATGATGCAAAGATGTTTCAGTCAATTAATCTAACACACTACATCAATAAATAGAAGGATAAAGCTTTTAAGATCATACCAATGCTGAGAAAGCATTCGGAAAGATTTTTGATAAAAACTCAACACAGTGGCATAGAAACTTGCATAATAAGTTAATATATAATAAATCTAGGGCCAAAGGAATTTAGGTATCCCTCCTTTGATACTTTGCATTCCTTATCCTGTCATTCTTTATATCACAGGATAATTTGATACATTTTCTTTTTTCACTTAACTATATCCAACTATATCCAAGATGCAGTGAACTACAAGATTTCACCATTCCTTGCAGCTGCATAATGTTTGATTGAGTGTTTATGTATATATCCCTTCATTATCAACTTATCTGTTGTTGGACACATACCTAGGTTAACTCATTCTATTCTACTGTGCTGTGTTGCAATGAATA
>PVKC010031265.1:0-14580 GCA_004027635.1 Crocidura indochinensis
ACCTGGGTTCAATCCCTGGCATCTTCTATGGTCTGCTGAGCCTGCCACGAGTGATTTTTGAGTGTAGAGCCAGGAGTAATCCTTGAATGCCACAAGATATGGCTCAAAAACAAACAAATAAAAAAAGAAAAAGAAAAACCCTATAGACCATGGTATAAAGTTCAGTATTTGTCCTTTTGATAGTGAGATTCCAAGATTTAAAACACATGAATAAGAACCATTACCAACATTACTAAAGCCTAATTTTGAAAATAAAACTAGTACCAGAGGAGAAGAGAGATGGGAAAGAATCTAGAGGTAGGATAATCAATGAAGAGGTCAAGTAGAATATACAGAGCATGAATAAGGATAGCACCAGAACATAGACTAGAAAAGGGTGATGTAAAAAAAATGTTGTAAGAGGGATCCAAAAATGATTAGATGGTGTGAGGGAGAATAATTCTTTTTTACTATTCAAGCTTACACAACTAGTTGAAAAGTTAAACCATTTCATCTATTTTCCTAAGCACACTCTGCTACTGCATTTCCTTACCAAGCACCCCTGAGTCAATGAATTCTCGTTCATTGCATAATTGAAAGTCCTAGAGCACCACAACAGGACAAGGGTTGAAGCAAAGGAAGAGTCATTTGATGAGAAAAGATTGATATATTTCTTTTCATAATAAGTGGAAGCCAGGTGAATAGATGGAGCAGGTTCTTTATTGAGTGCTTTTAATCACCTAACTCAAATCAATACTCCTTTAGAGAGACATAAATTAATTCTCCAAACAAATAGCGAGTGCTTAAGAAGAAATGCCTGTAGTTGTTTCTACTTTCCAGCTTCCCTGTGATGACGTGGGGTTGGGATGGAGATGACAAAAGAGTACCATTGAACTCAAAGGCTGTGTCTATTTCTAGAGGTCAATAGAGTCAGAGAGCAAAAACTATACTGACACTTCATAAATCACCAGAGCATCCTCTGAATTGACATTATAAAGTTGTTACCCACAGTCATACAGTCCCCTACCATTAGTGTTAAACATTGCACTTTGGAATAGGAGGGCTCTGCTATTATTCTTCTCTGAAATCCTTCCCATCTTTCCATATTCACTAGATTGGGAGAAGTAGAAAGAAGGGGCAAGATTGGAGGAATATTTGGTACTTTCGATAGGCATGCTAACATAGCCTAGTAGAACAGATCAGAAATAAAATCTGTATTTAAAATTTGATTTATTAGCTATGAGGCCTTGAATATATTTTCTCCTTTCTGAGTTCCTATTTCTACACCTATAAATAAAAATTAAGCATCACATCCTTATTATGGTGGTGTTGATTAGTTGGACCCTATGACATACAACATTGATGCTCAAAATAATTTTGAAATATTCCTCCCTTGGGGCTGGAGACATAGCACAGCAGAGGGACCGTGTTTGATTCCCAGCATCTCATATGATCCCCTGAGCCTGCCGGGAGCAATTTTCTGAGTGCAGAGCCAGGAGTAACCCCTGAGCACTGCTGGGTGTAGCCCAAAAAAATCAATCACTCATTAAAGTTTTAAAAAAAAGAAATATTCCTTTTTTGGGTGATTTATTACTTCACCAAACTGGGCCTGTTTTGCTTAAAGAGTTATCAAAATCAAATTGCTAATACAACTTCCCCAATTCGAAAATTTGCAGAAACAATAGTGGCTAGTACATAGCTAGCGTGATTCATGTTACCCAGCTTCAATCTATCTCATGCTATATCTTGTGACAGGGAGAACCAGACCAAAATTTAAAAGATCAACCATCCATGCTGAGATCAAGACAAAGGTTAAGACCAAAATTTTTAAATGATTCTGGTTGTTGTCCTAAATAATGGCCATCATTATCAGTATTATTAATAAAGACTATTCTAGCAAACTGGAATATGTGTCTTACTAAAATGTGAAGCAAGGAGGTCAGGTCATGAAAGATGAGACTAAATTTCCTTTTTTTTTAGATGACCTCGAGCATTTCTAAATGATTAAACTAACAAAAGGAACAGTTTCTTCCCTCTTCCAGAACTTTTTTCAAATTAAACAGTTTTATGGCCTCTCTTACCTTCCCAACATATTTGACATGAAAATTTTCTAAATCATGGTCAAGGATTACAGATCTCACAAGTGGCAAATAATTTCTTAGGACTCTGTCCTCAATAGAGGGTTAGTAAACTCAACTTCAAGAGTATCATAAAAACCAATAGTCACCAAATTAGGTAGCTCCCAGAATTAGCTGAATGTACACTAATCTGATAGTGAAAAGAACTGAATCACTTTCTTTTATAAATAATCTTTCATAGTTTTCTTATAAGTTGGCTACTTATTCATGCCATTTAATAGAGAGATTACTGAGAAATATTTAAAGTATGCCTAGATCCACAGAGACTTGGTGTTATTATACTCCTTAATAATCAAATTACTCTCATCTTTAATTGTAAGTCTCTTTCAAGGTAAAGATACATAGATAAAATAATGTAAAAAAGTTCCCTATCCCTTAGGAACTCACTAATAGTTGTTATTATATCAACTGAGTTGTTATTATATTTAGATCATCCTCTGGAAAAATGTCTTTTGTATATATTAATTCATTAAACTTTTCACAATGAGAAATGGATAATAATTTTATTTCTGGTTTAGAAAACTATGCAGAAGGAAAAGAAGGGAAGGGACGGAGAGATGGTATGGACGTAAGGCATTTGCCTTCCACACAGAAGGATATCGGTTTGAATACCAGTGTTCCACTTGGTCCCCTGGCATGCCAGGAGCAATTTCTGAGCATGGACCCAGGAGCAAACCCCTGAACACTACCGGGTGGGTCCCAAAAACCACAAAAGAGAGAGAGACAAGAAGCTCAAAACAAATTTTTCTCTTCTTTCTTTCTTCCTTTCTTTCTCTCTTTTTTTTACTTTTCTTATTACTATTTTATTTTTCTCTCATCTAGTTTTTGTTGACCACCTTATTTTGGTGTAGATATATAAATAGTAATCCACTATTTTACTTATATATTTACTTTTTTTTTCTATTCTCTTTGATTTTTTTTGTATGTGTGCTCAGTCATGTCTTTTATCTCAAGACCATGGCAATTATGTGGGGCATATCTTTATCGCTGCAGTGCTCACTAGATGTCTTATTTGATATGTCATTATAAAATGTTGTGATGTTTCACCTTTTCTTTTCCCCTTCTCTCAAACCGAGGATGAGAGCTGCTAGAAGGACTCTGCCCATTGTAGGCATACTTAATTTTTACCCAATTCTATTACTGTACTTTTCCCCTAACAAAATCACAAAACTCGAACTTTATAATCCTGCCTCCCAATTAGAGAGAGAAGCAATAGAGACACCAAGCCCAATCAGATATAAAATCACTAAGTAATGAACCAGAAACAGAGGGGGGTCACTCAATCTAGAAGACCCCGGGGAGAGGGTAGAGGATATGGGAGGCAGAATGGGAACGGAGGTGGAGGGAGGACAACTCGGTGATGGGAATTCCCCTGATTCAATGTTTATATGTAACTGGAACAATACTGTGAATGACATGTAAACCACTATGATTATAATAAAAAAAAAGAAATTAGGATACTTAAATTAAGATAAGGGTTAATTAAACAGTTCTGCAAAAATAAAAGTATATGGGATCAGAAGATCAAAATGAAGATGTCGAAATTTTTAAATATTATATGTCTGTTGGGTAACACAGTAACTTATAAAACGTCTGATATGTACCAAGCACTATGCTGAGACTGTGAGGTAAAAAATGTGGCAATCCCTCTCTCATTCTAAAAGTAGAAAAGGTCTTGCAAGGGTCCTCTCAAATTCTACCTGAATTCTCTGATAAAGTACAGATTCCATCAACAGTAAGCTACTACCTTAGCCACTAGCTTCTTCTACAACCAGTTACTTTCAATAAACTACTTTAATCAGAGCAATCTAATCACCATTAAACTACTCAAAATATATCACATCAATCTAGATCACAAAAATCCTAATAAAAAATTAAATGAAATGGGGTAACTAGAAATGCTACCTACTTCAAAGTAGTTTTAGTATTAGTATTAAAAGGGTATTTAATATATATATGTATATTATATATGTATATATACATATATATGTATATATACTTAATAGCTTAAAATAATACCCAGTACATAATAAGCACCATTTAGTATTAGGCATTTTTGTATATTATAGTTAAAGGTTATGAGAGAGATTCAGTTATTCTTCCATAATTCAGAAACAATTCAGAAATTAAATTAATTCAATAAAATTAATTGCATTACATTCTTCAAAAGATGGTTTTCAATACAAAACTCAAGTGATTGCTTTAAAAGTAAATAGCTGCTTCCTTCAAACCTGCTGAATTTCATGACACCTTGAGAAGTATGATGACTTCTGGGATGGGGTTGAGAAGAATGGCCACTTTTAGGAGTGCTGTTTCATGCTTATTTAGGATTTACCTTCTGTAACCTTCCCCAAATATGCATACAATGATATACATATACACACACTTAGCTGCTTGCATACCAATGTAGCATAGAGTCTTTGTTTCTGACAGACCCACGTTAATAGCCCCTTGTCATTTCCTGGCTTTGTAAGGTGGACAAATTAATCAAGTGTGCAGGCATCAGTATCCTCATCTGAGAAGGGAGGCCTGTAAAAGTTGTCTTAAATTAAACAGGTTCCCATCAGTATGTGGTCATGGCCTGTCTTGAGGAAACATTCTATAAATGGCTGCTGAAACTCACATAGAACATTACTCACCTGGAAAGGGGTCTCAGAAATGATGCAATTTTTCTTCCCAATGAGGTTATTGATTCCCTTTAAGAAGACCTTTGGCAGGATAAATAACCCTTCATTATTTCTTTGGCAGGCTCCTGACATTTGGGGGTTCCAAACAAATCTGACTTACCACATCTGTGAGTTTCAAAGATCAATAAACATTGCTTCATAATGGCAAGAAATTATCACATCGATAAAAATTGACCCATTGTTAAGATACTGAATTCCTCCGAAGACCATTATTAAACTGGGGTCATTCTGGAATTGAGAAGGCGGGGCTGATTAGGAACTACAGTCTTTATTTATTTAGGGAGTGCTTAATAAATGGCAAATTTAGCAGGGTGCAGTCAGAGAATAAACTAGAGAATGGGAAATACATACACGCTCCTGATTTTTTTCCCTTCACTCTACAATTTGCCATATTGGTTCTGAAGAGATACCTAAAATCCATATTATGTCACTTTTGTCTTGAGAAAATTTCATTGTTCCCCACTTTCTTTAGAAAGAGCAGGGTGGAGGGGCCCGGGAGATAGCATGGAGGTAAGGCGTTTGCCTTTCATGCAACAGGTCATCAGTTCGAATCCCGGTGCCCCATATGGTCCCCCGTGCCTGCTAGGAGCAACTTCTGAGCATGGAGCCAGGAATAACCCCTGAGCACTGCCGGGTGTGACCCAAAAACCAAAAAAAAAAAAAAAAGAAAGAAAAAGAAAAAGAAAAAAAGAAAGAGCAGGATGGAACTAAGTTCAGTTCTACCATTGGTTGAAGAGATACCTTAAAATTCATATTATGTCACTTTTGTCATCAAAAAATTGAATTGTGGGCCTGAGAGATAGCACAATGATAGAGCGTTTGCCTCGCAAAAGGCCGACCCAGGACCAGTGGTGGCTCAAATTTTGGCATTCCCATATGGTCCTCCGTGCCTGCCAGGAGTGATTTCTGAGCAGAGAGCCAGGAGTAATCTCTGAATTCTGCCAGGTTTGGCCCAAAAACCAAAAAAAATAAAACCAAACAAACAGAAAAGTCAACTGTTCCCCCACTTTCTTCGGAAAGAGCAGTGTGGAACTAAGTTCAATTCCACCCTAATTTACCTTCCTCACTTCATCATCTTTCTTTTGACAACTCACCTGTGTGAATAAGAACGCCCAGTCCCTCCAAATCTCACTGCCAACCTGCCCTCCTTCACACATCACCTTTCTAGTCCATCATTTCATTGTCAGCCATTTTGACCACAATTCAGCAAATTGTTACCTTTTAATTTAGAGCAAGTCAATGATCAAACCAGAGAGATTTTTACAGTGACCAATTTCTCCATACTCAATTATAAAATCAGAACAGATTTTCCATCAACTCCAAACTCTATGGGACTTACTATTTCACTTTGCTTGTAAAAAGAACTTTTTCTTTTTAAATATATACGAATCAGCGACATAGTAGACTGGGTGAGGCACTTGCCTTGCATGCTGCCAATCCAGGTTCCATCCTCTGCGAACCATAAAGTCCCCCAGAGCATTGCCAGGGTTGGTTCCTGAGCACAGAGCCAGGAATTGGCCCTGGGCACTGCTGGGTATGGATCCCTTGTCCTAAAAGCAAGGTCCATTTTTGACAATGCTTGCTGGTTTTGTGGTAACTTATTCAAACTATTCTCAAATTTCAACTCAGAAAATAACATACAAACCAGGATCCAATAAGCAGAAACTGAGAACTCCATTCAAGAGAAAAGGAAGGGACAGGAGGTAGTTGCAGTAGTATAAGGAGAGGTTCCACTGGTGACAACTGCATATGTGTTGTATGCATTTCATGGCACATCATAGGGTTACCCTTGACAATGTTAATAATAGGAGTTCAGAAAACATGCTGTGCATGCGTTTTGACTCTACTGCTCATGAGATATATGACCTACACATGTTATTTCTTTGCTTTGTCAAATGAAGATAGGGCCTAGTGCACAACGAGAATTGTACAAATAGCTTTCGAATAAAATAAACACATTGTGTACTTATTGCCAATGACAGCTATCAGAAGCAGAAATTTCAGTTTTCTATTTGGGGATAACCAAGAAGGTATTAGTTGCTATGGCAAAGGGGGGATTCCATTTTGTTGTTCTGTACTTGAAATGGAAATCAGTACTATTAGCTTTCATGGAAGTTTACTGACAATGGTCAGAAATCTTCATCCTCTAAGGGACAAAAATATTATACAAAAGCTAACCATTCTTTAGTGTCAAAAATCAGTGTCAAAATAGGCTGCTTCTGCACTGCCTCTTCATTCTGCTGAGAAAAAATATTCAACCAGGAAATAGTATAGCACCACAGAATATCTCTGATAATTGGGGCTTAAATAACCCTTTCATCACAAATAATTTCTTATTTATAGGAGATCCCTAAACAACATCATCAGAGCAGAACTACAATGACATAGCACAGAAACATCTAAAGTAGCTATAAGAGGGGCTGGAGCTATAGCACAAAGATTAAGGCATTTCCCTTACACGCAGTTGACCTAGGTTTGAAATCTGGCATCCCAGATGGTCTCTCAAGCCAACCAGCTGTAATTTCTAAGTACAGAGTCAGGAGTAACCCTAGAGTCACTAGGTGTGGCCCAAAAAACAAGCAAACATAAAAGCTACAAGAAGGCTAAATCATTACTAGTGACTTACTACTAGTGAGTGAACTACTAGTACTACCACTACCATTATTACCATCCCTACTAATTCTAAATCGTTAGTAGCATCATTGTTACTAACTACTAATCTACTACCTACTACTACTAACCAACTACTAAATGCTACTAAATACTATACCTGCTACTATTTATAAGGGCAGAGTCAAATATGTAGGAAAGTAAAGAGTTCCCAGTCCTTGACAGGCCTTACTGTCTTCCTTACATAGGAAGAAAAGTCACTGGTTATTTGTTCAAGAATGATATAAAACTGTAGTAGATGCTAGCTTCTTGATTTGAGTCTAACACCTAGCCTCTGTAACTGATTGAGTAGCACATTTGCCTTCTTAATGTCTCAGTTTTCTCAAGATTCAAATGAAGGCAAAGTCTTACCAAACTAGATTTATTGACATTAGTCAACAGAGCAGATAGATGCCTCCTGGCACAGGGAAGACACTCAATCCTCTCACTCACCTTTCCTATTCAACATGCATAATAAACACCTGAGTCAGAAGGAAATTAGATCAGCTTTGTGATTCCTCTCATCAAATAAAAATTATAACTCATTGCCCTTCCTATACACTCTACACATCCTCAAAAATTAAAAGTGTAGCACAAGTTAGCAGTTGAGGCATCTCAGAACAGGCATAAGCCATCCAGCAAACCTGCCCTCTATCCTGAATATGACTCAAGTCCCTTTGAACTGTTGTATCTCTCCTTCTGATAGCACTTGGAACACATGCCTCTCCTTGGCTTCCAAAGGCAAAGGAGACAGGGTATGTCAGAAATACCTTGCTTGCCAACATAATAGAAAATTCTCCAGTAGTATAAGATGCTAATGAAACAAAAATGTGACTAATCACATATTGAGGGGGTAAACAAATGACAGAATCTGTCATTCTCTCTAAAGGTTCTGCTTCATTCTCTCCAAGTTTGAAAAACACCCTGATGTATGTCCATGTTGTAATTCTATAAATATTTATATTGATAAAATATATATTCTATAAATAAGTTAACTTTCTGCTATTTCTACATATTGTTGGTTTAATCCCTGTGAATTAAAGAGTAAATAAAAACAATTGCCATAAAGGTTATTTATTACCTGATAGTTATTTCATCCAGTATTAGAAAAGAAATAGGCAAGATCATCTTAAAACTGAAACCAAGAAAAAGGACAGCAGTGAAAGAATATGAGGAATATTTTGAAAACTTACCCAAGTCAAGATTATATGAAAACAAGGTTACTTCTATTAATGTTAAGCGAAATTAAACCAGATTTTGAAATACATATGTAAAGTAGTAACGACTATGCTTAAAAGCTACACTCTGTGTAGTGATATTAAAGAGAATATGTAAAACATTTATTAATGATGGCTTTAGGATTGAGGAAAATTAGCTCTTTTTTTTTTTTTTTTTTTTTTGGTTTTTGGGTCACACCCAGCAGTGCTCAGGGGTTACTCCTGGCTCCATGCTCAGAAATTGCTCCTGGCAGGCACGGGGGACCATATGGGGCACCGGGATTCAAACCAATGACCTTTTGCATGAAAGGTAAACTCTTTAACCTCTATGCTATCTCCCGGGCCCCGAAAATTAGCTCTTTTAAAATACCTTAAAAATAAATGATGCTATTTAAACAATAAACTAACTGAAACAAAAACATTTTTTTGTTTGTGGGCCACATCTGGCAGTGCTCTGGGTTACTCCTGACTCTGCACTCAGGAATTATTCCTGGTGCCAAGAGGACCATAAGGGATGCTAGAAATAGAGCCCTGGCTACCTATGTGCAAGGCAAATGCCCTATGCATGGCACTAACTCTAGCCCTGGTTACTTATGTGCAAGGCAAATGCCCTATGCATGGCACTAACTCTCCAGACTTAAAAACAAAAAAAGAAAAAAACAAAAGAAACTTATTTTTGACCAATTAATACTTATACATCCAATTTCATAGTTGGCATTAGGTCATCCCTTAAACCTAGTCTAATTTGATCTTTAAACACTCACTTCTCTGTTATCATTTGCCAACAAGAGTTAACCTAACAAGCATTACCTCTAAATGATGGGAAGGGACTAGATCCAATTTTATCTAATTCTGAAGCTAACTAAACACTAAACCTTCACTATACTTGCATCTATATCTAAGATGGCCAAAAATGTCTGCTATCAGCACTTATAAATAAGGGTCTATACTCTAAGCAAAATTAGTTTATAATGTTAATAAAATACTGACCCTTAAGAATGTCAGGGGCTGGAGCGATGGTGCAGGTCGTAAGGTGTTTGACTTGCACACACTAGCCTAGAACAGGCCACGGTTCAAGCCCCTAGAATCCCATATGGTCTCCCAAGCCAAAGGCAATTTCTGAGCTTATAGCCAAGAGTAACCCCTGAGCATCACTGGGTGTGGCCCAAAAAAAACAAAAACAAAACAAAACAAAAAAAACAGAAACAGAAGAAGAAAAAGAATGGCAGTTAGCATGTTAGGCATAGTGTCTAAATTCAAGCACTCAAATGTTGCACTCTGCTAGATTTCTTCCATGCACCCTTTCCTACTCTAAGATATAGTTTCCTTTTTCTTACTTTATTCCCTATGACATACCAGTATAAACGATATAAGTAAGTTCCTTTGCTAGGCTTCAAGCAAATCAGCTAACAAGAACTCGGAGGGCAACAAAAGAGCATAGTCAAGATATTTATTTACTTAGCTGGCTTTTTATTTCTACAAGGTTAGTCACACTTACTGAAGGATACATTTCTGCCAAGCAGTTCTTTCCAGGTTCTGCCAAGCTCTCCTTTCTCTTGCCCAAGGCATGATGAGAAATACCCAGTTGGTAGCCTCAGTGTATTTCTCATAATATTCCTTCCTCCATTTTCCAAATCAAGGATTGCCAGACTCCATTCATTAACATTTTAAATGGGTTATTGTGGTGGGTTAACATCATATCCCCCTATCCCTTTCAACCAGTGTTGGACCTTTGTACAGATTCAATGACTATTTCTGAAATGTATGAAATTAAGCGATGACACTGACAATAATAGCATAAGTAAAGAAATATAAAAGTCTCCAGAGAATAAGCAATGCATTGCAATAGGTAAAATGATACAGAAGTTTATCAAGTACAACATGGTAGAGAATATCATCAAGTATTTTGACCACCCTCTTCAAAAAATTCTTTCTGTAGAATAGTCCCTCAACCTAGCAGATCTTTGGGGGGATTAGCAAGAGAAAAAATCTATGCCGTATATTTAAATTAAAAAAAAAAACTTATTTAAGAAATTTACAGATAAGCCTTATGCCAGCTGAGATATAGTGAGTTCTCACGGTCTTACCCAGTATTCCTAAAATAGTTGTTCAAGTGAGTTAATCAATGAATGGAACCTTCTAAGATGGCTTCCACATGATTAGAGGTAAAAAGCAAAATCTAGTTTGCTGACCACTAACAAAAAGGAATGTTAGTCCTTAGTGTATATTAGTAAACTCCAATTATAATATTTGTCTATCTTGCTTGCCTTTTACTTTTCTACTTTTCATCTTAAGACAGATCACTCCTATCTTTAAACAAAAAAACCAACAAATCAATAAAGCAAAGTCAGATTCAGAAATGCAGCAACATAGCTGAGGATTGGAACAAAACTGTATGGATTTTTGGAAAGCAGATGGTATCAAAGACCAAATGTAGTCAAATATTATTAGATGACCAGCCCACTACATAAAGAGTCAAACATTATAACTTGACTCCTTTTAACACCAAGTTCTTGAATCCTCTTTTTTAAGTACATGCTATTTGTTATTTAGTGACTACAAATTCATATCTATTTTCTCCTGGTTTATGTGACTCTGGAATCTGACACTGGCTAGCCCTGTCTTTAGAGTCATAGGTACAGCCAAGGAAGAGTCACCTTCCAGAATTAGCTCAAAGTTTACAGTTCAACGTTCACTTCCTCACAAGCTATTGGACAGAGACCCTCCCCTGATTCCTTGACATTGGGCATCTCTGAAAAGATAAAACTTAAAATATTTTATAATCTAACCCTAGAAGGAACATTTTTACCACTTTTTTCATAGATTTTTGGTTAAAAGTTGTCCATCTATCCAGCCCATACTCAGAGATGGAATTTGAAATGGGAGTCAATACCAAGCAGAGAAACTCATGGGAGGGTAAAGAGCATAGTAATTGCCTACCATATAGTAAATCACCAAAAGGCCCTTATCTCAGATTCAGTGAAATCTATGGTATTTGTGGGAAAGTATAGATGGAAGCCACAGTTGGAAAAGTAAAAAAAAATGTGGAATGTCAGAAAAGTACTAGGTGGCAAGTAGCGATAGCAGCACAGTAGGGAAGGACTTTGCCTTCCACATGACTGACCCAGGTTCAATTCCTGGCATCTATCTGCTCCCATATGCCCACTAGAAGTGATTCCTGAGTGTAAAAACAGGAAGTAACCCTTGAGCACTGCCGAGTATCAAGCCCCTCCCAAAAAAAGGAACAAAGAAAAGTGCTGAGAAGTGGAAGCTAGATTTGTCAAATTCATTGCCATCTAGAATATTGATGCAAAAGCAGGAGGAGCACTCTTTTTTTTTTAATAAATTAATTAAAATAAAGAGAGTAACAAGAAAATGTCAATCATTTAAAAGAAGCACCACGAAAAACATACATTACGTTTAGGTAAAAAAAAAATCCTCATATATTGCTAGTTTTCTACAATTCTGACATTTTTTTATTTTCTGCTCCTTTTGAAATATTACTGTCTGTGACTTTAGTTTCATCTTGAATATCATGTAAAAATCACTATTTCAAAGGAATAATAGAGAATGGACAGTCAAATACATAAACATATATAACATATATTTATATATACAATTTAATGTGGTTTATGTATGTGTAAAATATAATGAAAAAAAACAGAAAAACTTTGTGAAAAAGTGAAAAGTCAGTTACCTGTATAAAATCATTCAGCCAGCAAATGTCAATCAAAGCTAAAATTATGCTTAAAAAGAAACATTTAAAATTTTTCCTCCATTATTATCTGCTATCTTGACTTCAGTGATGAATTTAGGAGTAAGAGCCATTATGAGAAACTTTTTAATGTTTCCCTTCTTACCTGAGATGGTCAGAGAAGAGAAAATATCAACTTCAGTTACAAGGAATGAGGAGACAATCTTAAGGAAGTCTGAGCACTGAAGCAGAAGACTATGAGTGTCCAGTATTGAGGAAGAGTCACTGGTCACTCTTTACTTGAAATGATCTAATTTTGTTTACACACAGCTCCATGGAAACCTCAAGATTCTACCAGGTGGTGGTAGGTTTGGTGGGAGAATGATGTCATAGAGCAGGCAGTTTAAAAGCAGGTGCTAAAAAAGATGGAGATTCTCAACAAGAAGAACAGATAGGGTAGAAAAAATGATAGAATGAATCAGGCTGAGATCTGGGGGGATGTAATCCTACAACACATAACCTTAAGCAGAATTCCTTCTTTTAGTATACTTTTAATTAAACTTAGATAATGATATTGAAATCTTCATTCTTCCCTCTTCTGTTTATCGTTATTATTGCAAAACCTGGGCATCAACACCCACAGGAATATAGTGAATACTTGAATAATTTATTATAACGATTGACTATTTTTTGTTTTGATGCTTACCAGGGTCTGCAAACTTAAGCATCAGTGCTCACACACACTTGGTTATGGTGCACCAGACATAGCATGCTTTATTGTGGTGCCAGGCACTTACAAAGAGCAGATCTACAAAATCAGGATTGGCATGTGGTGGGGAATAGGTAGGGGTCAGACTCATAGCTTCATGGATGCAACTTGGATGCTCTATGTCCAAGACATACACCCCCAGGCTCTGTGAAGTCTTCATTTAATAATCGATTCACTATTTAAAATTTGTACAAATTTATCTTTTGTTAAAAAGAAATTGATGAGCCCTGGGTAAAATTTCTGTTATGCAGTCACACAGCTAGAAAATCATGTCTGTAACAAAGATACAGAACAAAATTGGGTTGTTCACATCCTATCATTTATTTGTCACGTGACTATGTAAAAATAATATATTTGTTTTGATTACTGATTTTATCTAACTCTCCAGCAGATGTAGGGCAAAACGTTTGACTGAATTAACTGGAACCGGAATTGTATCTATCAAATGAACTTGTTAATCACAGCTATCTTCAAAGGTTGTGGAAAGTTTACATATTTCCAAGTACTTAACATAGTGCTTAGTTCTTGACTGGGGCTCAAAAATTTATAGCTTCTATTAGTTTATTTGCTTTTACCTACTTCTCATCTTAACTTTAAACCTTGCATCCAGCCCATCTGCAATGTTACGTTACAATAAAATTTCATTTTCCGAAGTTCCCTCATGTAGTCTGCCAGTTAAAACTCTCAGGCCAACTCTTAATTCCCAGTTCAATGAAAAAGTTCTTTCTCCATGAAAACTATTACTCAACCAGCTTGCACTGGCATCTCATCTTTCCTACTTCTCTACTCCAGAAAAAGTGCACTCCAACCCTTCTCACATAGCTACTTTGCTATTCCACATCTTTTGTTCTAGAAAATTGAACACTGTCTTTTGCCACATAAATGGCACATGATTCCTGACTTGTGAGGAGAAAACAACCAAGAAAACTAGTCTTTACTCTTTTCTATATAGACTATCTATGGTTCCACATTTTCTGCTCCAAAACTATTGAATTATTCTCCCCATTTCCAAAACTCCATAGTCTGGAAAATTATGTTCCATCCTTTCTATACTGACAACACATAGTTTCTATTGAGGAAAAACTGGAAAACATATTTTCTTACATGGTTCCCAAATTTGCATCATTGTTGACATTTGTACATTATTTGATTATATATAAAAATTAGCCTGAATTCAAGTACTAGCAGATGCCTTTTCCTCTCTCTTTTGGGATGCTATAGCTGCACAATTAGCAATAAAACACTATAAACGATTCTAGAGCAGGAACGCCCAGGACATGCCATTACAGTGAAAACCGGCGAGATTCAAGTACTGTGCAAAAGCAGGTTCCCGGTTTGTGACATCAGGCTGGGAATCTGCGAATCCACGCCTGCCTAGTGGGGGCGACAGCAAAGAACTGTGAGTTTTGTCTTTTCTTTGTGTTTATCTTTCATCTCCTGTCCTCCG
>PVKC010031266.1:0-14574 GCA_004027635.1 Crocidura indochinensis
TATAGTGATGTATAGTACCTCAAACTGAATTTAGTTTTCATGTGCCATGCAAATGTATTCAAGACAATAAATGAGGGCCCAGAGAGATAGCACTGTGGCATTTGCCTTGCAAGCAGCGGATCCAGGACCAAAGGTGGTTGGTTCGAATCCCGGTGTCTCATAAGGTCCCCCGTGCCTGCCAGGAGCTATTTCTGAGCAGACAGCCAGGAGTAACCCCTGAGCACCGCCAGGTATGCCCCCCCCAAAAAAAAGGACAATAAATGACAGTATTAATTATTTTAATCTTCTCCACAAGAGTTGTAGTCCCTTGATACTTATCAAGATCGAGCATTGGGGACAGGAAATGTACATTAGTGAAAGGATGGGTGATGGAATATTGTATGACTGAAACTCAGTCCTGAACAACTTTATTTGTATATCTCACCATGATTCAATTAGAAACATAAAGTATTAAAAAAGTATAATCTAACTCCAATGGAGTATAGTCTTTAGGTTTGATTTTCCAGTTGTGCAGCACAAGATGGATTGGGCATAATCAAAACATTTTAAGTAGCTACATATGACAGCATGTAAAAATGCATGTTTCTACCAAAACTGACTATGGCAAATATTTAAAAGTAATACATTTTAGAGATAGTTTCTCATTTAGCAATTTCTAACATTTAAATGGCTGGAGTGACAGAAATTATTTATAATTGCAGTGAAATTATAGCAAAACACATTTAGACCACATCTGAGACTTAGAGTAATTCTTGCAAGTTTGGAAAGTTGGCACCTAAGAGGAAATTATTTGTTGCACTTTATAATGAAGAAAAAGCAACTTTTCTGAGATAAGATGGAATTTTACAATACAAATGTATTATATAGAATATAAGAAAAATAAAAACATTATTATGAGAGAGTCTAATTAGAAAATTATAATAACTTGCTGCCTATTCAGTGTTCTTTTGCTTTTTCTTTTGTGAGTGAGGGATACTCTGTCAATACTCAGGGGTTATGCTTGTCTTTGAACTCAGGAACCAGTCCTGAAAGTTCTTGGGAACATATGGGATGCTGGGGATCAAACCCAGGTTAGCTGCATGCAAGGCAGGTGCCTTATACATTGTACTATCTCTCAGGTCCATACGTCAGATTTTTTTTTTTACTTCAAATTCTCTTGGAAGTAAGAATCAACTTACATTTTTTAAAATGTGCTTTGAAATTTGTTTAAGGAATAAAAGAAAATGTGATCCCTTAAGATATTCAGAAAAAATAATATAGGAAATGCATTTATTATCATGATTTTAAAAGCTATTGGTAAATTATAAAAATAAAATTATCAGGTAAGCTGAGCCTTAATTCATACAGCATACATAGTGAATGACTGCCAAGCTGCAGGGATACGTTATCTGAATGACATCTCTTGGCTGAGAGGAATTCCTACATTAAGTAATATGTCTTTTGGCAGGGTATACAGTTTTACAGAGAAATGGATTTCTACAGGGTGTCTTGGAACTCTGAAATTGGGAGCCCTCAAGAAGTTCCCCAAAAGCCCCACAGCCCAGAAGTCAACTTCTTGCTTCTGTAACATCAAAATAGGAGCTATGTGAAGTTGTAGGCTCATTTATCTAGAGCATGTAGCCTCTTTGGGAGATACATAAAACCTACTTTCATGTATTCATTATTGATTACTTTTCCTATCTAGACTACAAAATTATATTTCCAGGATTCTGCTCAGAACATCATTCACTGTCTTTATCAGTCATGTTGATTCTCTCCACATCTCAGACATTTTTCTATATGAAGTTTTAAATGACATGATCTTTCTTGACATGGTTCTAGACTTTTGTTAGCTGGGATAAAATACACTGAACTTAGGTCATCTGTCAGAATTTATTGATTACAACCTTGCTGCAAATGTCAGTGGCCTTTAGTTTACCAACATAGGAGATGAAGGCCTGAAGTTTGTTTGTATCTCCCTCCACTGCTCTTAGAAAAAAATTACCTGTTGAAGTAATCAGAGATTTAAAATGGTGACAAGTGGTTCCCTGAATTTGACTGTGCAACATTCATTTTTCATATCCAAGAAAAACTGTTTCTTGGCATTTTTTGAAAACACTTGATATTTGAGAACACTCTTTTGGCTGCTCATTTTACATCTGCCCTGAAAGTAGTGTTCCTGCCAGAATCCACCAAAAGGAATGAATTTTATGTGGGAGACAATATTTTAGCCAAAGCATTGAAGCCAATTACCTCTCTCTCATTTTTGCAAATTGTTAAATGTTTCTTCCAAATATCAAAATTGAATATTAGTCTATAAAACCTGAAGTGAATTAACATGTCTACTTTGATTATAAGATGTTATTTATAAAAAAAAGAGCTTTTTTAGTATTCATATAAATATTTTCTGAAATTGGTATAAAGGTTGGATTTTTAAAAAATCTACTTCTAAACTAGGAGTGTAACTCAGCTGTAAGCATTAATCTTGCTTAACACTCCATCCTCATCACTGAAGACACACACACAAACACACACCATCCATTACTTGCTGAAAAATGTTAGAATGATTTTTTTCCTACAAGTTTATTCTTCCTTATGTACCTTCACCATATTTGTGGAACCAACCCTGGCCAGATGGGTTTATTTCATTTTTCTCCCCATTCTGTAGACAAGCCCACTTCCTACATACAAGCAACTCTTTCCTTCATCATAATTGGAATTGCAGGTCTAAAGAAATAATACAGTGCACAGAGATCTTGCCTTGCATGTGAATGACCTGATTTTAATCCCCTGTACCACAGGGTCACCTGAAGTCCTCCGAGAGCAATCACTTCATGCATAGCCAGGAGTAGACCCTGAGCCCCACTGGGTATGGCCCAAAACCAAAAAAACAAAAAACCTCAAACTATTGAATAGTATTATTTCAATGCAAAGTTTGAAAAAGTTACTGAGAAGTATTTTTGATTTAAATATTGGTCTAACTTTTTTTAAATAAATAAGCATGGATGAGGGTGAGATAAGAGATGATAGAACGAGTTAAATTCTTCTTTTGATTTTGATTTCGTATGAACTACCAGTGCCAATGAGAATATTAAAAGCCATGTATTATTAAGCTATTAGTGAAGAAACTAATGTAGAGGAATTTTGACTTGAATTCATCAATGGATGACTTTTTGGCTCATAATTTCAACAAAGGACCTTCCTAAGGTTCTGACTTATGAGATATATAGTATTCATGAAATTCACAGTGGTCTGTGAAGATAAAGTATAGGCTGTCATTTTGAATTCAAATTTTGAAGCCATTTTTTTTTTTAGTTTTCAGCTTTTATTTGCAATTTTCCCTGTCCCCCTCCACCCCCAGCAAGTTAAATAAAGCTGTATGGTACTACGTTAAGGCCAATTATCATGGACCCTGTTCACATTGTATGTAGCTTTTTCCAGAAATCTCATAGATCATATTTTTCCAAGTAATATTAAGATCCCTTTTGAGGTGCAATTGTGGTTTATCTGAAGATTCTCAAAGAGAAAACATTTGGTAGAATGAAAACAGAGTTGACAGGGATGAGAAGGCAAATGTTCTGTTGAATGTTAATGGAGAGCTCTAAAATTTTATGATTCTAGTCCTGTTTCTGGCACAAAAATCTGTAAATGGAAGGAGGGAAAGAGAAAAAATTTGGCATGAAAAAGGGAATAGCCCTCTGTGCTCTGACTTTGGCCTGCAAATGCCCTTGGCTGTCTTGATACATTTCTGCCTCTCCTTCCTAAACTGTTTAGAATTTCTTTCCACACTGGGTATGTGCATTCTTCCAGATGTGACTACCTACCACATTTCCCATGGACAAAATCTAAAAAAAGGAATGTTTTTTTCCTGAAAGACTTTTGGTATAACTAAACTAATTTAGATTCCTGTGAGCAGAGCTATTAACTGCAAACAACCTTTTATGAGAATCCCACTATGGTTTAAAGTGAAAAATGTATCTCATGGCTAAAGAATCTACAGTAATACCTTGGTATTGTAAAAGACATTTGTTTCTACTTTCATTAGAAGGTTTAATAGATCTAGAATCTGGAATAATAATATATTTTTAGAGATGTATCAGATTTTGGATGAAATTTGTATACCATTAGTTTATTAATATAAAAGTCCTATAAACACATGGGATATTTTTGAAATTAAAGGTAAGTATGGTTGCTTAAAATATGTAATTTTACTTAATGGTCTATGATTATGACTTAAGCATAGTACTATCTGGGTCTAAAACACTGTTTTAAGTCTGTTTTTATCCTACATTTAACTGTTCTCTGGCTCTGGTTAGCATCAGATTCCAAAAATGATTCGTACCTTTACATCCCAGTAAGACTGAAAAAGTGTATCTAAGAACTAGTCCTCTACCATACATCTAAATTCTAGATATAACTTCTAAAGATTTTTTTCCTTCAGTATACGTTAAATTTATAAAAAAAAACAATTACGTTTTAAAGGGCACTGTAGGGCATATCTAGGATATTTCACTTGAACTCAACTGAAGAAAACAATTGAGCCCAACAGGAAAGCTAGGACTAAATGCTTGTGAGAAAAATATCCATAATCAGAACTTACAATGTTTTCTAGTTTTAATAAGTAATTTTGTTAAGCAGTTTTGTAGCTGTGCAACAGAAATACCCCCAAAACATATTCTACCAATATTGTGTGATGTAATAAAAGTGAAATGAATCAGAGACAAGGGATGGCTCATTCACATGGGAACTCTGTCCACCTTAATGGAGGCTTTTAGAACTTTCTCTATACTCTGTAATGACTACCACCTTCTAGAAACAGAAAGGTCTCTTACACAATTAATTATCCATAATTAAATTATCTATACACTCCTAATTAAACCATTGGTGATGCTTATTTATTGAAATAATTTCTTATATTACCAAACTAAAGGCAGTTTGCTAGTGTAGATGTAGAAAGCTTTGCAAAACAATCAGATGTCAATTAGAATATAAAGTGGTCCAAGCCAATGGTATGGTCTCCATATTCTCTGGGAAGACACAACATTATACAGGTTCTGGGAATGTCTGGCCTCTTGCATTGTTCTATGAATGGGCAGTATGACACTCAATATACAAAATATTCTTTGGGAAGATCTTATTGTCTATTAGCAAGAGAAACTCTAGCAAACTAATAAGTGTATAAATGAAGAATATAAAGCATTAATCAGTGCCATGATGAAAGTAGATGTGTGTAATGTATCTATGCTGTTAAATCCTTTGTTGGGTATTTGTGAATCCACGAACAGTCCCCAGAATGAGAAATTATTTCCCATCCCCTTAACCCCTTTCGGGGGGAGACCTTGGTGATATTTATCCGCAGCAAATAATAATCCACACAGACAAGAATGTTAGGGTGTAAAAGATTGGGCAAAGAAAGAGAGCGAGAGAATCCTCTTGCAGCCTGCAAGCAGTTTTTCGCAAAAAGTCCCTCTCTTCTGTCCATAACGCTATTTATTGCTCACTCCACAGCGCCCCCGCCTGAAAGGTCTAGGTGGGGCAATAGTCACAGAACACACAATCCTAAGGAAATATTTTTATATACATCAAATCCAAGAATAATCTTATGGAAACTTTTTCATATACTACAGATGTGTGAAAGAATTTACTGGAGGCTACAACATTTAAACTGATGATGGCCTCTTTGATGAATTAAGTTGTTGGTATGGGACCTGAATAACCAGTAGCAGCATGATATGGAACTGAAAGAAAAACATTGGCATTATCCCAAACAGCAATTAGTGTGACTTGTAGTTTGAAGTAGGTTCACAGTACTGGTCAATAAAACTTTTATTTAGAAAACCAGGGATTTTAGATGCTACTAGGTGAAAAGATAGTCAAATTAAAATATCCTATAAGCACAGTGCATTGGTCATAGAGTAATGCAGGGAGATTAGGGAATTGGGAAGAAGTGGGAAATAACATTATCAACATATAGTATTTGGACAACATGACTGGATTCAATTTAATATAATCTATTTCAACTTGGTCTTCGGGTTAAAGTATAATGAATGCTGAAGATATTAGGTAAAGAGAATGAAGTGCCTATAATGTAGTTTTACTGAATGTCTATTCATTTTGTTTGTTTCTATTTGGGAGCCACATCCGGAAATGCTAAGGTTTATCTCCTTGCTCTGTGCGCAGGGATCACATCTGGCAGCAGGGCTGAGGACTGAACCCAGATCTGGCATATATCATTTTTTCATCCTCTTGAGTCTCTGTTCTAAGTAAAAAAAACAAAAACAAAAACAAAAAAACAACTATGAATTTCAAGATTTTTAAAAATATTTTATTTTTATTGACATAACAAAAATTGCATCTATGCACTATAAAAGGTTTACTTCAATATGTATCAGTTGGTCTAGTTACCTTTTTTCTTTTTTCACAGGCTTGTTTATATTTGTGTTCCACTGTGCTATGAAGGAGAATGTACAAAAACAGTGGAGGCGACATCTCTGTTGTGGTAGATTCCGGTTAGCAGATAACTCAGGTAAAGGGGCAAGTTGCTATTAGCTTTTCACAATAAGAGGAGGTACAGATAGAGGTCATTTGGTCTTCTGATGTTAGAACAACCCAGTTCCAGTGGTAGCAAATTCTAAAGTTAGATCATTAAAACCATGATAAATGTGAAAAATGTGTATTCAGACCTCCTGTATACAAAGGAGAAATGCAAATTCCAAATAGGTTGAAAGAGTTATCTGAGGTTTTATTTGGGAAGTGTGTTTGGGCCATACTCAGTGTTGTTCAGGGGTTACTCCTGAATATGAGTTCAGGAATCACTCCAGGTAGAATGAAGGAGACCATCTGGGATGTTAGGGAATCAAACTGGGTCAGCCACTTGAAAAGCTAGTCTTTTGTACTACCTCCTGTACTATCACCCAGGATCATTCCTAAGATTTTATGTTTAATTAAACAATTCAGACAGCACGTCCTATTTCTATTTTGAGTTTTTTAATTCTATTCCTAGGCTAAGCCATTTTACAAAATAAAATGTCCAGGAAATGATAAAATGACACAGGAAAAGTTTAGCCTTTTTCTTTTTAACTAGTGTCATCAATGATTCTTTTACATCACATATATATGTATTTATACATATATATATATACACAAAGTCGATGTTCTCTTTGGTTTATTATTATGAACATTGAATTCTCTGAATATCTGATAGAAATAATTTAGTGCTAATTCATCACAGCAGAAACATAAGTCTCTGTAATGCAGATTCATGGAGAAATACGCTTTTATTTTTTTTTCAGATTGGAGTAAGACTGCTACCAATATCATCAAGAAAAGTTCTGATAATCTTGGAAAATCCTTGTCCTCAAGCTCCATTGGTTCTAACTCAACCTACCTTACATCTAAATCTAAATCTAGCTCTACTACCTATTTCAAAAGGAATAGTCATACTGGTGAGTCATTCTGTACTTGGTAAATATGCTCTCTGACATACTTCTCATAAGTTTTCACAGAAAATCAGCAAACTTTCAAGAAGATTGAACAGTGGGCAGTAAGGTGCTTATTTTAGATTCATGAAAATCATCTATTTGATGACCTTATTAGAAACTTTTTTGATTGAAAAAAATACCCAAACACAATGAAAAAGAGGGTCAAGGAGGATTGGTCTATACTAGGAAACTTTTCACAAAGAAAGAGGAGTACAGTCAGAGAAGGGACCATGATGACAGTGATAGTTGGAAGTGATCATTCTGGATAAGAACTATGTGCTGAGAGGAGGTAAAGTGATCATTTGTGGTGCCTTCTCAGTAAGTGTTGCAAACCGTGATGCCTAAAAAAGGGGGATGAGAGGAAGGAAGAGGAGGAGGAATAGAAGAGAAAGATAAGGAAGAAAAACATCTGCCATGGAGGCAGATAGAAGGGTGTGCAGGAACACAGAAGAAAAATAGAAGATAGTGATAGCAGGAAATGAACATTGGTGAAAGGAAGGCTCTTGGAACATTATATAGAACTTAATGGTCAACAACTCTTTAACTGTGTTTTATAGTGATTCAACTGAAAAATTCTGAAAACATATAGTAGCTTAGAACAGCCGTTTTTCAAATCTCTCGAAGTCAATATTTAGTAGAACACTATGGAATCTTTTCCACAATAAGATGCAGCGCTGAGCCCAATCTACAAATAATTGTCTGAAATCAGAGGTCTGTGTCTCCAATGCCTCTTTTATTTAGTTGTTTTCTGGCACAAAATAATTTTACTCATGAGGAATGATGTTTTCCCTTTAGTCAACCAACATAAAATTAGACCACTTGGCTGGGAATCTGCTCATCTGTTTTACTTTATCAGACCCTTAAGGTCAAATGGGTTCTTAACAACTAATATGTTTTCTAATTAAGTGACATTCATATGGCTTTTGAGCTAGCCACATCTCTGTAAGACTACTAGCAAAACTGGGTCTCTTGGAGAATGCAAAAATTCACTTATCATCATAGTTATCCAGTTGGTTTATTTCTTGAAATTGATCTGGAAATTCATATGTTTATGGTATAGATAATGTCTTCTAAGAGCATTCCTTCAGAAAAAGTGGACCCTTCAGGTAAACTTTTGTTTACATTTATAAATGCATGATTTTTCTGCAAGGTAATAAAAGGATATTTGCATGAATCAAGCTAAGATCCCTGCTGTGCCAGCAAATTTGCTTTTTCTTTACAATACTTCTCAGCTAGCAAGATGACATTTCTGCATTGAGCTGGAAGTTCTGAAATTTCAAATCAACAGCTATGCTGGCTCTTCTCTGCATGGGGGTATCTGCAAGTCACTTATTCTAGGCACTGTTTAATTCTCTTGGTAGTGGCTCACTTATCATATACTATAACAAAATAAAGTAGTACTTGAGAGGCTTATTATAGAAAATCAAATTTTTATTTTTTATTTTTTATATTTATATCTATTGCTATTTATTTGAGCTCCAATGTACCATGGCATAGCCAATGAGGAATTATTGGTATATCACTGTACATTAATGGAAGATGTAAGAAAAATGTTGCCAATTCTAAGCCTGCTTTTTGATCATTTTTATTTGCTTGAAATTTCAGCTAACTTGAAATAATAGTTCATTTCCCGAGTCCCTGGTTTTCCAACTTGAAGTTGAAAATATAAATCTATTTTTCTCACAATGTGAAATATAACCAAAAGACTGGGCATAGCATGAGAAGAGTATATATAATGACATTCAGCATTTATTCAAATGTTCACTTCAATTAGACTTTAAAGACAACAAAAATTAAATCATGCATTTGGAATAAAGTTTATCAAAATCTCTAGAAAGCAACATTTGATTAGAAGTTGCCATTGTTACAAATTTAACATATTGCCTTGAAGTTTCTAGAAAAACAATTTGAATCAAGTGCAAATTGTTTATTTTTAAGATCAAAATCAATAGAAAAATCTGCAATGGAAAGCCAGTGACTAGTGAATACATGAACTGAATGAAAGCACGAAACCAATCAGCTTGCTCAGAGCCAAGTGGAGACAGGACTTATATTGTAAATCTCTGAGCCTTTATCTCTTCAACCTTGTGTTTTAAGTTTTTAATGCTTTAGTCTGCCCATCTTCCCAGAAGTCTGTTAGTTTCTAATTCTTCCATCAGTGTGAAATGAGCAGACTATTTCCTTTAGTGAACTTTATTTTTTTAGTGTTAACTCAAATACAACTATTGAATAATTTGAGTTACTTACAAATATAGCAGATGTAAAGATAATGGCTTTGACCAATCATGAGTAAACTTTTTTTTTTTACTTCATTCTACCTTTTGTATCCAGGTTACTCAAAGCATTAAAATATGGGATGACCATTTTAATTTTATGCTTATATACCTAACAATAAGTTTTTCAGGATAATATTGTTTTTCTTCCCCTTGATAAAGAGGAAGCTACAACTGTAGGTTACTGACTATATTTCATAGAGGTTCCCATTTACTTCTTCATTACCATAAAGTATTTATGGGTTTTTCTTTATCACTATATTGAGAGAAATGAGGAAAACTGAAAGATTTTAATGGACTACATGAAGACAACCACATATATATTTGCAGATCATAGAATTTTATTAAGTTTGAAAAGATTATCTAAGCCAGTATTAGAAAGCAAATTTTTAATCTATGGAAGCATCATTTAAATATTTAATACTGAAAAATTTGAAAGGGTAATTTATTTGATATTTTACTATTTATTTGAAAAACACTTTCCACTTAAATAAAATTGCAGGTTAGTTCTCAGAATTTTCACTCACAGTCACATTATTCATTATAGTCAAAGACACTGCTACAGCAATCCAATGTTACTAAAATAAGTAAAACATCCATCTGACAATAGTACAGTTAAAAATTATTGTGGAAAATATAATTTCACTTTTGCAATTTATAAAGAATTAGTAAAAATGATTTTTCCTACATTACAAATATTTCATTATCAGAGGTTTATGGAAAAAAATGTGTTCAAGGTATTTTTTCTTATATATTTTATTCAGTTTTGTTATCCAAAGAACTTTGAATATTATTTTATAAAATAGTTACTAAATCATATTTTATATATTTACTATGTGCAACTTATAAAAAGTAGAGAAATAATGTAACAAATCTCCCGTACTCCTCAACTGATAGTTGCCAACCTTACATAAATTATTTGGACAACTATATATAATTAGCATTTATTATATAAATATTTTAGGCTCATTTATTTGGATTTTGGGAGACATATTTAGAAATGGATTGGGTCACATCCTGCAATGATCAGGAGTTATTCCTGGCACTAAGCTCAGGAATTCCTAAGGAATTTCTGGCATTGAGCTCAGTTCCTGGCAATGCTCAGGGGACCATATAGGAGGCCAGGAATCAAATTTAGGTCAGCTGTGTGCAAGGCAAGTGCCATACCCACTGTACTGTTTCTCCAACCCAACAGAATCATTTATTTTTTAAATAACTTAACCCATCCTCTTTAGAGTCTTTGTCTCATGAGCTTGTGACGATTTTCTAGCATTTAGGAGAATATGTGGGCTTTTTGAAAAATGATAAATGGCTCTTGGAAAATTTCTTTGAATACATGTTAACTGAAAACACTAGATGACAAAATAACATTCATTCATGCTTAGAAATACACTTAAAACGTGAAAAGTACAAGATTTTTGTGCTGCCTATGACCTCATCTAAGGAAGAACCCAAACTTTCTGTTCTTCATGTACTTTATTGTGGAAAGAAAATCCACAGCGGGAGCCACTGGAAGTATCTCTAATTCATCGTGCAGCCTAATTTCTTGTGTCATTTCTTACAGACAATGCTTCCATGGACAAGTCCTCTTCAAAACTGACCCATGTTGATGGAGAGCAAACATCAATCATCCCTGTCCATCAGGTCATTGATAAGGTTAAGGGTTACTGTAGTGCTCATTCAGATAACTTCTATAAAAATATTATCATGTCAGATACTTTTAGCCATAGCACAAAATTCTAATGACTCTAATAGAAGCAGAATCAGAAATGTGAAGACCTGTGATCAGTGAAAACTAGGAGCAGTAGATGCTATTTTCTAGAATTTTTCAGCTATGTTTCTTTTTTCTTAAGGATACTTTATCAAATTCAAAAACCTGTTTTCAGTATATTTTCTATGGGGACTTTTGTATAATTTTCCCCCAAGCTGTAAAGTTTCCTGAGGGGACTTAATTGCCTTTATACTGTGAGATTGCTGTCCACTGTGTTTTCTTATTTAATAGTAATTAAGATATAGTTTCCAAATGAACGTTGACTTCTACGCATGTTAATCCAGACTTTGGAAACAAATTTTAAATAGTTGAAAACAAAGTCAGCTACTAAGTAGTAATTAAGATGTAGTTTCCTTTTGATTTCTACTCATGTTACTCCAGATCTGGGAAAACATTTTTTTTAGTAGTTGGAAACAAAGCTACAATTTCAAATTTTTAGTAACTGGGTAAGGCATAAAGAATTGTAACATGGAAACATTTCCATATGGTTTTCAAATGCTAAGTAAAATTCTACTTTCAGTTCTAATCATGCAGTTCTCACTTTCATTTTGCCACTCAGTAGAAAGTTGCCAGAATTTAGCTGTGAGGCCAAAGATTAGTTTAGCTAAACTCAAGAATAATACCAATTTTGATTGTATGCTTCCCTCTTATTAAAGTAGCATTGTGTTATCTAGGAACTTGGGTTATTTTTCATTCATGTCACCATTACATACATTGTAAGTTTTTGCGTTGTTGCCATAGATCTTTTGTACATATTTATTTATTTATGTTTATACATGTCAGCTTATTGCTTTATATTTCTTGATTGTTATTTTAATTAACGTTCTGTTGGAGAGGTTGTATATATTTCTGGGGAATACTTTGTGAAATCGATTGCTGTAGCAGTGTCTTTGACTATAATGAATAATGTGACTGTGAGTGAAAATTAGAGGTAGTAATAGTAAGAAACTCTGAGAACTGACTTGCCATTTTATTCAAGTGGAAAGTGTTTTTCAAATAAATACTTACATTATTTGTGTTCCAAGTTATTCGTTCCTTTATGAGTGAATGTTTTAATTTCAGACACAAATAGGAAAAGATTACTTGACAACTGGAAAATAACCTGCCACCTACTGAACTAATTAAGCTAGTGACAGGGGTCACAAAACATTAAGAATGAATATGTTCCAGAAATCCATTTGACTGAGATTTATCCATTTGGAAATCTCTAAACTTTCTTAGATCCTTGATACAAAGTTGAGTTCAGTAGTTGATTGTAAAGCATACATGTTTCTCTTTGGACCTCACAATCTGTAGGATCTCAGAAACAGGGTAAAATTAATAATCTTACACAGGCAGTGGGAGTTTGGGATGCTTTTCTCTCATCTATAGATGCTACTTGCATTTTGGCAGACCTAGAAAATGACACAATTAACCAACTTCACTTGCATGATCAAGCAGAACCTCCACACTTCCTGTAGTTATTTGGGATAACACTTTTCAGCGTAGAGCCAAAGCCTAGTTTGGCTCATGGCCCCACTTGGTGCTAAATTGTGAGGTGTGTTGCCTGGTCACTGTTCAGTCAGGTCTGTGGGCCAAGGTTTACATCTCCCAGCCAAGCCACATTAAGAAAACAGACAAACAGCTGCAGAAGGTTTCAACCACAGCCATCAAGGTCTAGGTTGCTTCAGAAACCTTTTGGGAGTGACTGTAGGAGTAGATGGGAAAAAGTTATTTAACTTGCAGGCTGACCTGTCTCTGCAGAATTTTAAATCTGAAGAAGGAGGCCTTTATAAGTACAGAAATGTTGAAGAATTTCTGGTCTTTAACTGAATAATCCTCTAGTTCTCTCATATAAAAGCACTAAATCTCTCTCACCTTCTCACTGCTTCTTTCCTTTCTTTTTATTCTCTAACCACTTTAGTTTTCCCTCTTTTCTTCCTTTATTTCTTTCTTTGTCCTGTATTTTAAGAATAATTAATTTCTTTCTTTTTCTGCTACTTCAGAGTAAAAATTAAAAAAAATGTTTGCATTGTACTCTGTGACTTGATTATTTTTTTTGGGGGGGGTACACCCGGCAGCATTTTTTAAGAAAAATATTATCAAATAATTTGATTTCACTGTGGAAAAAAATGCAAGTCTATAAATACGTTTGGATTCTAGGTGCTTATTTGTTCCTCCTAATCATTTTCATCGCTATTAAGTGAAGGGTGTGGATCCAGTCTTCCGTGTAAGGAAGTTGATGAAATTCAAAGCAGAATTCAAACATAAGTCATTCTGACATTGTACTCATTTTTCTATATCCATAGTAATCCATGGATTACTATGGTAATCCATGGTAATCCCTTCCAAAACTGATGAAGGAAGAAGCTCACAGGTATGTGTGTCAGATGATATAATCCCTAAACTAGAGATCAGTGATGACTTCATCATGAAGTTTTGACAGAGTTTGATTGTTGGCTCTTTGGAGTAAGAAAAATTATTCTAGGTATGGGTGTTGAAAAGTCCAGGCTTTAGAGGGAGCAAATTGAGGTGAACTGGGCAGCAGATGTAGGAAAAGGTTTGTGAATGGATGATGGAGTCACAGTGTAAAACCAAATGTCTGGCAGGGATGGGGAGAGGTTGCCTGCAGGCCCAAGGAGTACATTCAATCTTCTGGGTAGGGAAGGAAACAGATCCTAGCTGGGTTTTGAAAATATTACTGAAAGAAGGGAATTAAAAAGTAAGAAGAGAGGCTAGAGTGATAGTACAGTGGATAGAGAGCTTTCTTTGCTAGCAACTAACCCAGGATCGATCCTTAGAATCTCATATGGTCCTCCAACCCACCATAATGACCCTCAAGTCAGAGCCAGAAGAAAACCCTGAGCACTGATAGATGAGGACCAAAAAAGAAAGACAGAAAGAGAGAAAGAGAGAGAGAAAAAAGAATGAAAGAAGAAAGAAAAAAGAAAGAAAGAAAGAAAGAAAGAAAGAAAGAAAGAAAGAAAGAAAGAAAGAAAGAAAGAAAGAAAGAAAGAAAGAAAGAAAGAAAGAAAGAAAGGAAGGAAGGAAGGAAGGAAGGAAGGAAGGAAGGAAGGAAAGAAGGAAGGAA
>PVKC010031267.1:0-14578 GCA_004027635.1 Crocidura indochinensis
TGGAGAAACCCCACAACGCTTAGGCCAAGTGAATTCCTTTTCGAATGACCCCAATATTTACTGTGCCACTGCAGGAGGGAAAAAAGGCAAAGAGCACAAAACATTTTTCTTTATTTACTTATTATTTATTTCATTTTTATATATTATTTTTAATCTTCATTTATTATTATTATTATTTCTTATTTTTATTTACCTATCTAGCTTTTGTCGATTTCTTTGTTTTGGAGTGGGTATTGAAGTTGTTGTCCCCATATATAATTAAATGTTTTTTTGTCTTCTTTTCATTTCTTTCATTATGTGCTCTGCCATATTTGTTAACTCAAGACCATTACTTGTATTGTGGTGCCTATCACTATCGCTGGAGTACTCACTGGATATTTGACACTTCTTTTTGTACTGTTGGGGTGTTTCACCTTCTTTTTCTCCTACATCTCTCAAACCTACAATGAGAGCCTCTAGAAGGATTCTGCCCATTTTCTGCATATTAGACTTTTACCCAGTTAACTACTTTTCTCTTCTTCAAACAAAACCACATAAATTGAACTATCTAGTCCTGCCTCCCAGTTAGAGGGGGAAATAAGGGAGGCACCAAGACCAAGACTACCACATATTCTAGCAGCCCCAGGGGGAGGGAGGAGGATATGGGAGGTAGGATGGGAACAAAGGCATAGGGAGGATAATTCAGTGATGGGAACCCCCCTGATTTTATGTAAATATGTACCTATAATATTATTGTCAACAATATGTAAGCCACTATGATCAAAATAAAAATTATATTAAAAAAGAAATAATAGAAATATATAAACATGAATAAAAGAGGGATTGGGGAAATAGTACAGTGTGTAGGGTACTTGCCTTGCAAGTGGAGATCTGGATTTGATCCTTGGTACTCCATATGGTCCATGATCCCATAATAAGTAATCCCTAAGTGTAGAGACAGGAGCAAGCCCTGAACAGAGTTGGGTGTGGCCAAAAACCTAAATAAATTAACACAAATTAAAGCTAATAATTTTTGTCAGAGAATTCACTTATTTAATCAAATGGAAGCTAAAATGTAATATAAAATGAAGTCACAAAATGAGTATAGTTCTATGTCTATGAGTTTCTCTTTTTCAGAGTTAAACTTATAGCCAGATATTATTTGGTAATATTGAAATAGTCAATGAGTATTCAAAGAGATATCACAAGGTATATATCATGCTTTCAAAAATCAATAGAACAGGCAAAATGCAGAATTTGAATGTGTGATGATATGTGGACGCCTGGGACTACAGCTAGGTTTAGATAGCCTTTCCAGAAAGCACTTGCTTTTCATCTGTGGGAGATGGTAGGCTCATTGATTCGGATTGTGTTACCTTCAGGATTCACTTCTGCATTGTAGGAATTAAGACTTTTTAATTCAAACACTCACACTGAAATACTAACACTCAGTGTGATGATATTTTGAAAGGTGATAGGACATGTAGGACATTAATTACATAAAAGAAAATGTGAGATTATTGCTCTCAGTCTTGTGAGAATATGATCCAAGTATAGCTATCTCAAATGATGAGAATATAGAAACATATGCTGGTATTTTTATTTGGGGCATTCTGGCAACCAGAACTGTGTGAATTAGATGTTTGTTGTTTATGTCTTAAGTCTACATTACATTTTTCATAGTAGACTGAACTATGACGTCTTTCCAACTGATGTCATGCTTTTTATGTTTTTGGTGGGGGTTGGTTTTTTGTTTTTGTTTGTGGGCCACCCCTGGTGACACTCAGGAGTCACTCCTGGATATGCGCTCAAAAATTTTTCCTGGCCTAGGGGACCATATGGGATGCCGGGGAACAAACCGAGGTCCATACTGGATCAGCTGCATGCAAGGTAAACGCCCTACTGCTGAGATATCACTACAGTCCCATGCTTTTATGTTGTTAAGCCCCAACTTAATAACTATGTAGAGGGAGTTTAGGAAATATTGACTTTATGTTAATGTTGGCTGAGGCTTTAGAGATAAATATCATAGGCTAAGCATCTTTCTTTACAATTTGTGTTCCTTCCTTTACAATTTTCAAATGTTATTTCACAATAATATCCTATCCATTATAACTGTCTCCAGGTTTGCCTCCCAACAGATATGATTTGGGGTCAGAGGTATGGTGTAGCAAGTAGGGCTCACACCCTGCATGTGGCTAGCCTAGATTTGACCTCTTGGCATAATTCAAACACAGCCAGGCAATCCCTGTGCATCATTGAATGTGGTCTATTATCAAAACCAAAGAACAATAAAAAAGAAACACCCAATGATCTGCTCTGTGTAAACCTATAAATAATGAAATATATATGCAAATTTTAAGTCAAGTCCAGTAATGATAAAACATCTACAAATTTCTGTACTTATAGAATATACCCTTCATTAGTGAAATACATTTTGTTTCTCTAGGCAAGTTACTATGAGCAGTTTGGTAGTTATTCCTTAAAACAAAGGTGGGGTGCTATCTCAGATTAATTAAAACAACAAGGACAGCTAAAGGTTTGAAATTTTATCACCAGCATATTCCATTAGTTTTTATGAAAGTTTTTTCTGTCATGGCAGACACACCCATATCTCTCCAACTTTCTTTTTTTATATGCCCCTGTTAATGGATCAAATTATATATGTGAAATCAACTTTCTTTGACTTACAAATACAAAATCAAAAATCTCCATTTTACATGCCTAGTGGGTCATCTTGTCTTTACCTAAACAAAGATGGCTTCCTCTTTCCATGTCAAAGACCCATCTAAACAACAAGAGTTTCTAGGTAAGTACTTTTTATTTTCTCCCCACTCATGGGGGCAGTCTTAATTTCCTAATAAATACTGTGGTCTCAGGTATTCTATGAAGTTGAAAGGTCCCCAGACCACAGGTGTTTTACCCTTTTTAGCTTGGTTTGAATTATTTTCTGCGGTGAGCTCTACACCAGATTCATTCTCCCCAGGGTTGGAGTATGGGTGTGGAACCTTTACACATGCCATTAATAAATAGGGAAGATTCTCAAGTAGCAGCCAGAAAACATGCACTCTCTCTTTATTTTTTTTTTTTGGTTTTTGGGTCACACCCGGCAGTGCTCAGGGGTTACTCCTGGCTCCATGCTCAGAAATTGCTCCTGGCAGGCACAGGGGACCATATGGGGCACCGGGATTCGAACCGATTACCTTCGATTACCTTTGGCATGAAAGGCAAACGCCTTACCTCCATGCTATCTCCCGGGCCCCTTCTCTTATTTCAGTGATTATGGTGGATATCTTAATATTCTTGTCAATACATCTAAGAGATTTTCATATCTCTAGTGTACTAGGGCGAATTTCTGCTTGTTTGTTTTTGTTTTTATTGTTTGTTGTTTTTAGGGCTTTTTTTCGCTACACCCAGTGGTGCTCAGGGGTTACTCTCGGATCTGCACTCAGAAATCACTCCTAGCTGATTCAGAGGGCCATATGGGAAGCTGAGATTTAAACCTGGGTCCGTCCAGGGTAGGCTGAATGTAAAGCACACACCCTACCACTGTGCTATCACTTCTGCCATGAGGCAAGTTTCTGAAGCTTTATTTTTCATGGGCATCTTTTACTGATTTCTCATTTTTCTTTAATCTTTGTGCAAAAACAAAATATTCTTCTCTTTTAGATTTCAAAGATGGTCTTTCACTAGAGAAGATGTCCCCCCAATAAAGTCAACAGAAAATTGTGTGCATTGCTTTGATCTTTGTGATATTCTACTCTTCTCTATTGTTCTTAGTAGACCTGGGGTCTTCTAAGTGACTTTCTGTTAGTGCTTGGAGCCAGATTATATTCAAGTAGCTGCCAGAAATGACTAGGCAAACCACCATAAATGTCACCATGCTATAAATATTTGCTCCAACTCTTTTGCTTCAAAAGGAAAAAAATTGAAGTTTATCACCAATTTGGCCTGTGCTGAGCTGGGTAACAAACCATGACATGTGCCCAAATGCTCAAACTGCTGCTTGGCTCTCGGTTGTCTCCAGGTTGCTGACTAGACTACAACTTGTTGTTGTGCTAGACTACAACTTCTTTGAAAAACAAGCAAATTAGAAGTCAATTCTTGGGCAGGAGCCAGAAAAGGTGAAGTGTTTAAATGCATAGGTGAATGCATTCCAAGGATTACCTGAAGTATCACTTCAGAAGAGGAGATATAGAGATTTCTACATCCTTGCTTGAAGCACTATTCTCTGTAGCTCCCTGGGAAGAGGCATATTCAGGTCCTTCTGGCTTCCAAAAACAGGTGAACCCAAAGTCAAAATTTAGGGTACAAATGACCCTGGGACATCTCTTGGATATAAAAATTATGTAATTAGGTATATTACCTTACTAGAGAAAAACACCAGAGGAAGCTAATGATGCTATGGGAATTATGGTAGTTTCTGTGACATTAGAAAGAGTTATATGAAGTAGGAAAAATGCTAGGTTGCAAAACAGAACCCATTATGAACACAGCTGGTAAATTATCTAATGCTTTAAGAGAAAGAATCTAAATTTTAACAACTAGATTTTTGCTCATGATAAATAATTGTATTCTAATTTTGTTTTCACAAATTTATATTACTTCCCTTAAAGGTGAATATAAATTATACAAACTTCAAATCTCAGGAAAATCTGGACCCAAGGTAGCTTCTTGTAAATTAACAATAAAAAAATATAAAGTCCATGTGTTAGATGAGGCTGCCCCAGGCACCATGTTTCTAAGCCTTTGGGCTGATGGGCTGATGAAGCAGGGTAGTGCTAGAGAAATAGTACACTAAGGGTGTCAGAAAAGATATTCATTGGAGTAAGCTCACTTTATTTTCTCCTGGTCTTTTTCTGCTATGAGCAGCCTATGCGCCCAATAAAAAATGTCTCCTAGAGGCTCCAAAAGAGTGGCTCACAGTCTTTCTAACTAATGAACACCACACCATAACCCACAGAAAAAAATCACAATACAAGTGTGACAATAGGGAGACCTAGCAAACAAACACCACACAGAGAGAATGAATATGATAGCTCTGATGACCAAAAAAAAAAAAAAACCCATCAGATTAATCTCTCAGATAAGGAGTTTAGAATAGAAATATGAAAGATCCTTATGGGAATAAAAGAAACCACAATTCTAGATGAATATAACACAAAGACAAAAATCATAAAGCTCCAAAATAAAATAACAGATCTGAAAACCATGGTAGCAGAACTGAAAAGTTCAATGGAAAGCCTCTCCAACAGGGTAACAGCAGCCAACAACAGAATTAGTGCTCTGGAAGATGAAATGCAGAACAACTCCATACAGCACAAGAAATTAGAAAAGAACTTCAAGTCAAATGATCAGACTATGGAAAATATACTAAAAGAATGTGAACAGATGAAAAGAGAAGTATTTGATAAACCCAACAGAAACAACATAAGAATCATTGGAGTCCCAGAGGCCCAGGAAGGAGATCCCCAGGAATAATCAAGTCAAAGATATCACAGAGAAACTCCCAGAGCTAAGGACTGCTTGCAATCAAATCCTGCATGCCCAGAGTACCAGCTAAAAGATACCCGAAGAAAAACACCCCAAACATTCTAGTCACAATGACGAATCCCACAGATAGATAAAGAATACTGAAAGCATATGATCAAAATTGGAAATAAAGGAGCATCCTTAAGACTTACAGCAGAAATGTCACAAGAAACTCTCAAGGCCAGAAGACAGTGGTGGGAAATTGTGACAAGATTGAAAGAAATGGATGCTTCACCTAGAATAGTGCACCCAACCCAGCTCACATTCAGGTTTGAAGGAAGGATACATAGATAAGCAACAGTTCAGAAACTTTACAGATGCAAAACCAGCCTTAAATTAAAAATTGAAAGGTCTATTTTAAGACAAGACAGACCAACAGACACACCAAACTTATACAGAAAGATAACATTAAATTCCATGACAATCATCTCCCTTAATGTCAATGGA
Organism: Crocidura indochinensis; assembly: GCA_004027635.1. Classification (NCBI taxonomy): domain Eukaryota; kingdom Metazoa; phylum Chordata; class Mammalia; order Eulipotyphla; family Soricidae; genus Crocidura; species Crocidura indochinensis. The sequence continues at coordinate 5,959 of PVKC010031267.1, forward strand.
CTAAGTGCACCAATTAAGAGACACAGCATTTTGAAAGGGATCAAAAGGATGAATACAACCTTCTGCTGCAGACAGCACGCATACTGAGACCAATAAAAAAAGCTCTAGCCTAGGTTTTGGTCTACGATCTATATAACAAACAAGATCCCTAATTCCAGAGGACTGACTGAGACAATCGCAACTGAATGAGTTTTCTGGAAACATAACGAAAGACTATCCAAGGCTCCACCCTAGGAGCAGTGCAATGACCATGACCACAAACTAGACGGATTAAAACGACACTGAAAAAACAGAACTGCTAGTACCACAAAGAAAGACATCATCATTACTTGACCTGTGCAGACACCAAGTTCTCTAGATACAGAGGTATGATTTAACCACCCATGACAAAGCAGAAGACTTCCATACATCACAAAATACTGAGGGGAGAGTAAATGAACATGCAAGGAATCTATAGTCAATCCCATGACAATATACTTCAAGGGTGGAGAAACCCTGTATCTCCAAAGGGAATTCCCTTTCTACTGCACCCAATATTTACTGTGCCTATACAGGAAAAAAGCACAAAATAACCTTTTTATCTATTTACCTACTTTTTAAATTTTTTTACTTCTTTTTTTTGGGTGTACATATTGAAGTTGATGTCTCCAATTTTATTTTACTTTATTTTATCTTTTTCTTCCTTTTTTGCACTCTGGCATGGTTTTATTTCAGGACCGAGACTATTGAGTGGTGCTTGTTTTTATTGCTGTAGTGCTCACTGAATATTTTATTTGATATTTCCTTTTGTATTGTTGTGGTGTTTCAATTTCCTTTTTTCTGTTCTCTCTCAAACTGAGATTAAAAGCCTCTAGAAGGACTCCACCCATTTTCAGCTTATTGGATTTTAACCCCATTTTACTGCTCTTCTTTCCTTCAAACAAGACCACATTACTTGAACTATCTAGGTCAGCCTCTCAAATAGAGGGGGAAATAAGGGAGGGTACCATGACCAAACAGATATATGATCATTAAGTAGTGAGCTAGACACAGAGGGAACCACTTATTCTAGCCTGGTGGGTGAGGGTGGGGGATATGGGATACCAGATAGGAACAGAGGTGGAGGGAGGACAAATTTGGTGATGGAAATCCCGATTCAATGTTAACATGTACCTAAAATACTACTGTGGAAGACATGTAAGCCAATATGGTCAAAATAAAAATTATATTGTAAAAAAAGAGAAACACACCTGTATAGTCAGAACAAACATAGACTAAAAATCAAAGGCTGGATGAAAATCATCTAAGCAACAACAACCTTAAAAACATCTGGGGTGGCCATATTAACATCAGACGACAAAAACTTTAGACTCAGGAAAGCTGTAAGGGACAAAGATGGACACTTCATAATAACAATGGGATATGTGAAACAGGAAGAAATCACACTACTAAACATATATGCAGCCAATAAGAGACTATCAAAATATCTAATACAATCATTGACTATTCGAAAGAGGATACCAATAATAGCGCAATAATCAGCAATAACATAATGACTTTGGGAGACCTCAACAAGGCACTGTCAACACTTGATAGGATAACCAGACTGAAAAGCAATATATATATATATAGTATATATATATATATATATATATATATATATATATATATATATATATATATACTATATAAAACACTCCATGAAGTTGAAACTAAAGACATCTTTAGTCTCTAGCCTGAAAAGAGAAAACACTAGCCCTGAAAAGAGAAATGGAAGAAAAAGGCTCATTGGATATATATTGGACACTCCCTCCCCGAAACATGGATATATATTCTTCTACAATGTACATGGGTAAATTTCCAGTATAGACCATATGCTGGGGCATAAGACATGCCTCCATAAAATCAAGAGAACAGAAAAATTGCATGTTAGCTTCAGTGACCACAAGGCTCTGAAATTAGTAGTGAACTACAAAGGGACTCAGAATAAAAACTTTAACAGCTGGAAATAAAACAGCCTACTACTGAACAACCAATGAGTCCGAGATGAAATCAAAACTTTACTGGACAAGTGACGATGAAGACACAAACTATCAGAATATATAGGGCACAGCAAAAGCAATTCTGAGGAAAAGTTATAGCTTTGCAAACACACATCAGGAAGAAGGGCAGTGTCTAAATAATTTAAAGACACAGTGATAAAATTAGAAAATGATCAACAAAAGATACCAAAAATAGCGAGACAGAAAAAAATAAAAAAGCTTAGAGCAGAAATCAATGAAGTGGAAACCCAAAAATCAGTCTGAAAGATCAACAAAGTTAGAAGTTGGTTCTTCGAAAAAATAAACAAGATTGATAGATCATTGGCAAAACTAACAAAGAAAGGAGAGAAACCTGAAAAACCAATATTAGAAATGAAAAGGGAGATATCACTACAGATATTGCAGAGATTCAAAGAGTAATCAGAGATTACTTTGAGAAGCTATTAACACTAAACATGAGAACCAAGAAGAAATAGATAAGTTCTTGGATTCTTATAACCTTCCACCATTGAATAAGGAGGATGTAGCATGTCTAAACACCCCCAACACTATTGACAAAATTAAAATGGTAACCAAATCTCTGCCAAAAGCAAAAGCCCAGGGCCAGATGGATTTACTAATGAATTCTTTCAAACCTTTCAAGAGGAACTACTGTCAATACTGGCAAGGCTACTTCAAGAAATTGAAACAATGGGAACACATCCAAATAGCTTTTATGAAGACAATATCACCTTGATACCAAAGCAAGAGAGAGATGCTGCCATAAAAGAAAATTACAGTCCAATATCCCTGATGAACACAGATGCAAAGATCCTCAACAAAATCCTTTCAATTAGGATCCAATGCTTCATCAAGAAGATCATTCACTATGAATGTTTCATCCCAGGAATGCAACGATGGTTCAAGACTTATAAATCTATCAACAAATACACAACATCAACAACAAGGAAATAAAAATCACATGATCATATCAATAGATGCAGAGAAAGCATTTGATAAGGTCCAACACTCATACTTGATCAAAACTCTCAGCAAGATGGAAATGAGAATAAACTTTCTCAATATAGTTAAGGCCATATACCAGAAGTCAATGGTAAATATTATCCTCAATGGAGAAAAATTAAAAGTCTTTCCTTTAAATTCTGGTACAAGACTAGGATGTTCTCTCTCACCACTCTTATTCAGCATAATACTGGTAGTGATTGCTATAGTGAGTAGGCAAGAAAAATATATCAAGGGAATCCAGATAGGAAAAAAGCAGTCAAACACAGACTATATGAAGATGATATTGTACTCTACTTAGAAAACCCTAAAGACTCTACCAAAAGCTTCTAGAAATAATAAACTCAAATAGCAATGTGGCAGGCTACAAAATGAACACATAAAAATCAATCACCCTTTTTAAATTAATATCTTTATTTAAAAACCTTGATTACACATTATTGTAGTTGGGTTTCAGTCATGTAAAGAACACCCTCCTTCACCAGTGCAACATTCCCACCACCAATGTTCCAAATCTCCCTCCTCCTCACCCCCCAACCTGTACTCTAGGCAGGATTTCCACTGCCCTCATTCATTTACATTGCTATGATAGATCTCAGTGTAGTTATTTCTCTAATTATACTCACCATTCTTTGTGGTGAGTTTCATGTTATGAGCTGGACCTTCTAACCCTCTTCTCTTTGTCTCTGAGGATTATAGCAAAATGTCTTTTATTTTTCTTAAAATCCATATATGAGTGAGACATACACCAATAATGATAGGGTAAATGGACATTAAGAAAATAACCTCATTCACAATACTATCACACAAACTCAAATATCTTGGAGTCAACTTGACTAAAGACATGAATGACCTATGCACATAAAATGATAAAACCCTGTTCCAAAAAAATAAGAGAGGGCACGCAGAAATGGAAACATATATCCTGCTCATGGATAGGCAGAACTAGCATCATTAAAATGGCAATAATCCCCATTGCATTGTAAAGATTTAATGTGATCCCTCTAAAGATGCCCATGACATTCTTCAGAGCAGTGTATCAAAAACTTCTGAAATTCATTTGGAACAATAAACACCCTCGAATAGCTAAAGCAATATCTGAGAAAAGGAATATGGGAAACATTTCTTTCCCCAAATTTAAACTGTATTACAGAGCAATAATTATCAAAACAGCATGGTATTGGAATAAAGACAGACCCTCATATCAGTGAAATAGGCTTAGGTACTCAGAAAATGTTCCCCAGACAACAATCACCTCATTTTTGATAAAGGAGAAAAAAATCCTAATGACACAAGGACAGCCTCTTCAACCAGTTGTGTTGACACAATTGGTTAGCAACTTGCAAAAAAGAGAACTCAGACCCTCAGCTAACACCATGTACGAAGATCAAATTCAAATGGATTAAAGACCTTCATATCATACCTGAAAATCATAAAGTATATAGGACAAAACATTGGTGAAACACTCCATGACATTGAGACTAAAGGCATCTTCAAGGAGAAAGCTGCACTCTCCAAACAAGTGGAAGCAGAGATAAACAGATGGGAATATATTAACCTAACAAGGTACTGCTCTCAAAGGAAATAGTGCCCAGGATACTAGAGGCACCCACTGTGTGGGAGAAACTATTCACCCAATACCCATCAGATAAGGAGTTAATATCCAAAATATACAAGGCAATGACGGCAATTTATAAGAAAAAACATATAATCCCATCAAAAAATGGGCAGAAGCAATGAACAGACACTTTGTCTAAGATGAAATACAAATGGCCAAAAGTTAAATGAAAAAAATGGTCAACACAATTGCTGACTGAGAGAAGCTGAGGGGACCTGATGGCTTTGCGTGTTTCTCTTCTCTGATCTCCTGAAGTTCTCCTCAGAGGGCTAGGAAGAGCCCCAAAGAAACTGTCTCCTGGACCCACTCAGGCCAAAAGGTCAAGAAAGACAGGAGAAAACCAGTGATCAGGTATGCAGGCAGAGAGCGAACTCATTTGTCTGTGGAGAAGTCCGACTTCTGTGTGATTACTGACTAGGAAAAGCTGAGGGCACATGGTGGTTTTGTGTTTTTATCTTCACCAATCTCCTGAAACTCTCCTCAGAGAGATAGGAAGAGCCAAAGAACTGCATCCTGGAGGCCGCGGAAGAGCACAGCAGCTCCGGTTCACTTAACGGGTACACGGTCATTCTATCTAATGAACACACCAGAACACGCAGAAAAAAATCACATTACAAGTGTGACAATGAGGAACCCTCGCAGTCAAAAACCATGTACAGTGAATGAAAATGATAGCAGCCATCTGATTATCATAGCAGCCATCTGATTATCATCTCAGATAAGGAATTTAGAATAGAAATATGAAAAATCCGCATGGAAATAGAAGAAAACATAGCTCTAGCTGAACAGAACACAAAAAGGAAATCAGAAAACTCCAAACTGAAATATCAGATCTGAAAAACATGGTAGCTGAATTAAAAAAACTCAGTGGATAGTCTCTACAGCAGGTTAAAAGCAGCTGAGGACAGAATCAGTGAACTGGAAGATCAAATGTAGAACAACTCCATACAGCAGAAGAGATTGGAATAAAACCTTATGGAAAACAATCAGGCAATACAAAAAGTATTCAAGGAATGTGAACAGATGAAAATGAAAGTCTTTGATAAACTCAACAGAAACAACATAAGAATCCCAGAGGACCAGGAATGATATCCTCAGGAAGAATCAACAGTCAAAGGCATCATCACAGAGAAACTCCTAGAGCAAAAGACTGCCTGCAATCAAATCCTGCATGGGTAAAGAGTACCAGGTAGAATAGACCAGAAGAAAAACACTCCAAGACACATTCTAATAACAATGACAAATACCACAGATAGAGATAGAACACTGAAAGCAGCAAGATCAAAAAGGAAAATTACTTTCAAAGGAACATCATTAATACTTGCAGCAGATATGTCACAAGTAACTCTCAAGGCCAGAGACAATGGTGAGAAATTGTGACAAGACTGAATGTAATGGAGGCTTCACCTAGTATAGTGCACCCAGTACTCACGTTCAGGTTTGAAGGAAGGATACATAGCTTTACAGATAGGCAAAAGCTCAGAAACTTCACAGATGCAAAACCAGCATTAAAGGAAACACTGGGAGGTCTATTTTAAGACAAGATAGAGCAACAGACACAACAAACTTATATATAAAGATGACATTAAATCCTATGATAATAAGCTCCCTCAATGTCAATGAATTTAATGCACAAACTAAGAGACAAATAGTGGCAAAATGGATCAAAAAGATGAACTCAACCTTCAGAAACACAGCTTAATAGTCAGAACAAATATAGACTCAAAATCAAAGGCTGGAGAAAATTATCCAAGCAAACAACACCATTAAAAAAGCTGGGTTAGCCATATTAATATCTGATGACATCAATTTTATAACATCAATTTTATACTCAGAGTAGTTGTAAGGGACAAAGATGGACACTTTGTACTAATCAAGGGCTATGTACAACAGGAAAAAATCAGACTACTAAACATATAAAAACCAATGAGAGATCAGCAAATTATCTAATACAATTTTTGACCAATATAAATGAGGACATCAACAATACTACAATAATTGTGGGAGACCTCAACATGACCCTGTCAACACTTGATAGGTCAACCAGACTGAAACCCAACAAAAATATACTAGCCCTGAAAAAAAGAAAAGGAAGAAAAAGGACTAGTAGATATATGTAGGACACTCCATTCCCAGAAACCTGGATACACATTCTTCTCCAATGTACATGAGTCATTCACAAGATTATAACATATGCTGGCACATAAAACATACCTCCATAAAACCAAGAAGATATAAATTTTGCAGACTAACTTTACTGAACACAAGGCTCTGAAATTAGATGTGAACTACAAAGGGACAAAGAAGAAAAACTTTAACAACTGGAAATTAAACAGCCTGCTTCTGAACAACCAATGGGTCAGAGATGAAATCCAAGAGGAAATCCAAAATTTCCTGGAAACAAATGATAATGAAGACACAAACTACCAGACTCTATGAGACACAGCAAAAGTGGTCCTGAGAGGAAAATGTATAGTTTTGCAAACACACATCGGGAAGGAAGAAGGAGCATACCTGAATAACTTAATGATGTAGCTCATAAAATTAGAAAGTGACCAAGAAAAGGAATGATAAATAGGGAGAATAAAGAAGGAAATAACGAAGTTAAGAGCAGAAATCAACGAAGTGGAAACACACACACAATCTGAAAGATCAACGAAAGCACAAGTCAGTTTTCTGAAAAAAGAAACAAGATTGATAGACCATTGGCAAAACAAAAGAGAGAGAGAAACCTGATAACCCGTATTAGAAATGAAAAGGGGGTGGGAATCGGGCGGTGGCGCTGGAGGTAAGGTGCCTGCGCTAACCTAGGACGGACCGCGGTTCGATCCCCCGGTTCCCCATATGGTCCCCCATGCCTGCCAGGAGCGACTTCTGAGCAAATAGCCAGGAGTAACCCCTGAGCATCACCGGGTGTGGCCCAAAAACAAACAAACAAAAGAAATGAAAAGGGGGGATCACGACAGATACTGAAGAGATCCAAAGAGTAATCAGAGACTACGTTGAGAAACTTCATGCTACTAAACATGAGAACGTAGAAGAAATGGGTAAATTCTTGGACACATAATCTTCCACAGTTAAGTAAAGACAATGTAGCATATCTAAGCACCCCCATAACTATTAAGGAAATTGAAACTGTAATCAAATGTCTGCCTAAAAAGAAAAAAGCCCAGGCTCAGATGGATTTACTAATGAATTTTTTAAAACCTTTCAAGAAGAACTATTTCAAATTCTGGCCAGGATCTTTCATGAAATTGAAAAAATAGAAACACTTCCAAACAGATTTATGAAATCACATGGTCATATTAATAGATGCAGAGAAAGCATTTGATAATGTCCAACACCCATTCTTGATAAAAAAAAAAACTCTCAGCAAGATGGGAATAAAGGAACCTTTCTCAAAATAAGTAATATCATCGACCACAAGCCCAATGGCATATATTATCCTCAATGGAGAAAAACTAAAAGCCTTCCCTCTAAATCTGATACAAGACAAGGCTGTCCACTCTCACCACTTCTCTTCAATATAGTACTGGAATTATTTGCTATAGTGATTAGGCAAGAAAAAGATATCAAGGGAATCCATATAGAAAAGGAAGAAGTCGAGCTCTCACTGTTTGCAGATGACATGATACTCTACTTAGAAAACCCTAACGACTCTGCAGAATGCTTCTAGAAACAATAGATTCATACAGTACTCAAAAATGTTCCCCAGATATACAATCACCTAATATTTTATAAAGTAGCAAGAAATCCTAAATAGTATCAGGGAAAGCCCCTTCAATATGTGGTGCTGGCACAACTGGCTAGCCACTTGCAAAAATACCTAACTTAGACCCACAGCTAACATCATGTACAAAGGTAAAATCCAACTGGATTAAAGATGTTGATTTCAGACTTGATACCATAAGGTATATAGAACAACATGTAGGTAAAACACTCCATGATATTGAGACTAAAGGTATGTTCAAGGAGGAAA
>PVKC010031268.1:0-14171 GCA_004027635.1 Crocidura indochinensis
CAGCACAGCTTGTGTACTCTGGGAATAAATGGTGTGATAGTCAAAGGAAAAATGATTGCCTATTAGCAGCTGAAAATATAAAGTAGATATTGTTGGAAAGAAGAACTACTAAGACACTTGCCACAAACATGGAGGTGAACAATTTATTTATTTATTTTAATAATAATTTTTATTTTGACCAAAGTGGATTACATATCATTCACAGTAATATTTTAGGTACATATTGACATTGGATCAGGGGAATCCCCACCACCAAAGTTGTCCTCCCTCCACCCCTGTTCCAAGCTTGCATCACATATTCCCCTCCCTTATCCCCTGGTGCTAGTATAAGTGGTCCCCTCTGTGACTATCTTGTTGTAGATTAGGTATTGATTCTTTTGTCTTTGGATTGGGTTTGGTATTTAAGTCCGATCATTTATATTATTACTTAGTGATCATACAACTGTTTGGTCTTGGTGCCTTCCATTGTTTCCCCCTCAAATTGAAAGGCGGAGCAAGTCGGTCCAAGTTATGTGGTTCTGTTTGAGGAAAAGAAAACAAACAAACAAACAAACAAATAAATAAATAAAATGGGGGTAAGAATCAAACAAGCAAAAAATAGATGGAGTCCTTCTAAGGCTATAAATATTAATTAGAGAGAAGAAAGGTAAAAAGCAAGAGAAGCACATCAACAGGGGCTGGAGAAATAGCATGGAGGTAAGGCCTTGAATACAGAAGGATGGTGGTTTGAATCCAGGTATCCCATATGGTCCCTCGAGACTGCACAGATCGATTTCTGAGAATAGAGCCAGGAGTAAACCCTGAGCACTGTTGGGTGTGACCCCCCCAAATAAAACAAACAGAAAACAAAACAAAACAAAAAAGAAATACATCAACAATACAAAAAGAAAAATTAAATAAAAAATTCAAAAACGCACCATAGCAATAAAGATGAACATCACACACTAACCACGGTCCTGAAATAAAAGCAAAATAAAGTGCAAAAAATGAAAACAACAACAGCAACAACAATAACACCCCCCCCCCTGCACAAATTATTTTGTACTGCCTTTTTCTTTTCCTTCCTGCATAGGCACAGTGAATATTGGGGGAAAATTAGAAAGGGAGTTCCCTTGACCTAATAGATACAGAGCTTCTCCGCCCTTGAAGTATAATCTCATGGGAATAACTACCAACTCCATACATGCTCATTTACTCTCCCCTGGTTCTTTTGCGGTGTATGGAATGCTACTGTTCCATCATGGAAGATAAAGTCAGACCTCTGTATTTAGAGATTTTGGTATCTGCATAGGTCAAAGAATGGAGTCTATGATGAAGTCTATTTGGTTCTAGAAGTTCTGTTTCATCACTGCTCAGGTGAACAATTTTTTAAAAAAATTATTTTATTGAAACCATTGTGATTTACAAAGTCCTTCATAGATGGGTTTCAGACATACAATGAAGCAGGGCCAATTCCACTACCAGTGTCTATTTACCTTCACTAATATTCCCCAAATGATTTCCATACCACCTTTTTTGCCCCCTCTTCCCCCCCCCCAGCAAGCCAGTATAACTGGCACATGTTAAGTTTAGATTGTTAAAGTTTGGATCAATGGAATCCATTGTTGTTGCCTTTGGCTTGGATATTTAGTTCTGCCTTTTTTTTTAACATTATCAATGTACCTTAGACTGCTTAGCCCCTGGCTTTCATCCTTTTATATTTGTGTTTATCAGTTTATTACCTTATCAGTTTTCCACTCAGTTTCTTTTATTTTCCATGCTATACTCTGGAGAAAGGTGTTCCAGACAACACCCATTTAGATGATTGTGTTTCTTTAGGCAGTTATACTAAATACCACATATAAGTGATATTTTTCTGTATTTATCCGTCTTCCGCTTTACTTCATTTGACATAATATCTTCTAGTTCTATCAATACTGCTGCTAATTGCATGTTACTAGCATTCTTTATAGCTATGTAGTATTCCATTGTATAGATGAGCCACTTCATGATCCAATTGTCTGTTGTTGGACATCTAGGTTGATTCCAAATCTTGGTTATTGTACTGAAGATGCAATGAATAGCAGTGTGCATATATCCTTTTGGATGAATGTTTTTCTGTCCTCTGGATAGGTACTTAAATAAAGGATTGCTGGTTTGTATGGCAGCTCAATTTTGAGTTTACTCCGAGAACCCTCCATTCTGGTTTCCATAGGGATTGGCATCCTATAGTCAAAGATTTCTTTGAGTTCTAAGTCATGAAATGTTCTGCCTATGTTTTCCTCAATTAATGTTATGGATTCAGGACTAATATCAAGGTTTTTGTTACTCTTGGCTCTGTGTTCAGAAATTGCTCTTAGCAGGCCTGGGGAACCACAAGGAATGCTAGGGATAGAACCCAGTTTCATCCCAGGTTGGCAGTATACAAGGCAAAATGCCCTTCTTCTGTGCCATTATTGCTCTGGCCCTCATTTTGAACCTTTTAATTGGTGATTTTAAGCAATTTTCTTTAAGGGTATATATTGAGATTTGAGGGCATTTATCTGTCATTGGTCTTTAGTGTTCTGTTCTATTTCATGTTTTAATTTTAATGGAATTTTACTTTTCTTGTTAACAGATATCCTTTAAACATTTCTAGCAAGAGAGACTTAGTTTGAGAAAATCTTCATTTTTTTTAATTTTTGAAAGTATATTTTCCTCTATTATGTCTAAAAAAGTCATCAAAGTTATATAGTATACTTTTATGTCAATTTTTGTCTTTATGTTTTTTAATATGTTATTATAGTCCCTCCTAGTTGTAGAGTTTCTGATTAGAAATCTGATGAAAGCCAGGTAGATACCCACTTATTCTGCCTAAATTTATTCCCCTAGATGACCTCAGTATTTTCTTGCTTTGAAACTCTGATGATTTCACTCAAAGACTCTGCATTTACATAACTCGACAGTCTGTTATATTTGTGTAATGCATATTCAGTTTCTTCCTAGGTTTTGGAAAAATTTTGCATTTAGTTATATATTTATTTTTATTTTGGGCCACACCCTGTGACTCTCAGGGGTTACTCCTGGCTATGTGCTTAGAAGTTGCTCATGGCTTGAGGGGCCATATGGGACGTTGGGGGATTGAACCACAGTCTGCCCTGGATCAGCCGAGTGTAAGACAAAAACTCTATCTTTGCACCATAGCTCTGGTCCCATCTATTGTAAAGGTACAATCTCAAGTATATGCTGTAACACAAATCTCAAATACAACCATGGACTATGTTCCAATATATTTCTACTATAGGCCCTGTTATGGGCAACAATCCCCATCACCTATTTTTTTCTCTCTTTTTGGTAACAACAGTTCTGTATTCTGTGTCTTTACGCATTTATTCTATATTTTGGCTTGTTCCTTTTCTTTTTTTTAAAGTAATATCTTTACTTAAACACCTTGATTACAAACATGATTGTAGTTGGGTTTCAGTCATGTAAAGAACACCCCCCTTCACCAGCGCAACATTCCCATCACCAACGTCCCAAATCTCCCTCCTTTTCTTCATTTTTCTGTAACCTGCTTATGCATGAAAAATGTGGTACTTGTCTTTTGCCTTCTGAATTATTTTACTTAATATTACTCTCTCTAATTCTATCCATGTTGTTGCAAAAGGCAATATTTTATTTTCTTCTTTGTATATATAAACCATCTTTTTATTTATCTGTCATGTAACAATTGACTATAGTAAATATTGCTACAATGATCATAGGTATACATATATTTGGACTTGGTGCTTTTATATTTTTTAGATAGAAATGAAATTGTTCTGAATAAAATTTCTATACAACATAACAAATTATATATAAATTCATATATATGAATATATATGCATATATATCTACAAGACCCAAAGGCTCCTCATGGCCAACCATTAGTCAGTTCTGAGGAAAGAACCATTGAGTGTGGCCCAACCCCTACATTACCTCCCACCACCTCAGGGGAATAAAAGAAAAGGGGTCATGCATAGCAAATGTTCCAAAAGCCCTGTTTTAAGCTATTAAGCTCTTCTTCCATGTCTCCTAACTTTCCAATAGTTTCCATTCAGAAGCTTTTAGCTCTTCTAGTTTCCTGAAATAATTATTAGCATAACACAGAGTAGAAAAGTCCATAAAGTCATCATAGTTAATCCATGTATATGCCTCCAGCCCAGAAAATCTGGTGTTAAATCTAGCAATGAGAATGGTTTGAATTATATTTCCTCCTGCCCTCTTTCCCCAAAGCCACTGCCCCTGTGCTGACCTTCAGAGTCTCCCTGTTCTACCTGGCTACTGTGTCTGTTCTGGTGCTGGGATTTATTGGGGCTGGAAGAATGGAGCTGCCAGTTACTAGGCTCTGTATAAAGCTTCATCATTATGTTGGACTGAGCAGGGGAAGTTGGCACTGGCCTCATCTGTTTAAAACTTGACTGTCCCTTTTCAGCGAATTTTTCCTATGAAAATTATTCATGACCTGGAATGAGACCATGTTTCCTCTAGAGAAATTTTACATTTGCTTGTGCCAGGTACTCTATGGTTGGAATGGGTTTGGGAGCATTTACGACTAAGATTTCAAGACTTGTTAGCCACACATGGCACAGTGTAAGTTTAAACTAAAGTCCACATGGTGACAGGTATCTGGCTATAAATTTTTTTAAAAATGCTCTAATACAAATCTCTTTATCCTCAACCTAAATCTCGCCAGACCAAGACAGCCTGCAAACCGAGATATATCAAGATAGGTAAATCATTCAATTACTGCTGTGCTTGGTATATTTTCTTATTTTATTCACATTTTCTCTAAGGATGTATCTTTTTCAAAGTCCCAGTTTATAAGGAGAATATCAATCCCATGTCCTCATTTCTTAATTTCCTGTTTTCCAAATTCTTATGTAAGTAAGGAGTAAAACCCAAGTTTCTCTGTTATGGAGGTCAGCACATATCTAGAGCTATCCTAGGAGCTTTTCATGTTCACTGATTTTTTTCCACTTATGCTTTTGACAATGTCTTGAAACAAAAACTATTGAAAATGAGAATATGGGGAGAAAACTCTTCTGGAGTGGTCCTACCTGTCCCTGAGAACTTGTGTGTTAAGCAGCTCTGTGTCACCAGGTACAAGATTTGCTAAGAACTACTCTTGTCCCCCACCTTCCCTCCATACTTTGCCTTCACCTCTTCTCTGTTCCTTCCACTTTTACACAAATATTGATAGAGTTTAGGTTTGTATGTAAAATGATGTGGTACAAAAAAATGGAGCTGGAGAGGTGGCGCTAGAGGTAAGGTGTCTGCCTTGCAAGCACTTAGCCAAGGAAGGACTGCGGCTCAATCCCCCGATGTCCCATATGGTCCCCCCCAAACCAGGGGCAATTTTTGAGCGCTTAGCCAGGAATAAGCCCTGAGCTTCAAACAGGTGTGACCCAAAAAAAACAAAAAAAAAAAATCATGTGGTACATTTTTTAAACGTCTGCATTTGTTGTTAATCATACCTGCCACATGATGATTGGAAATGACCTATATTAAATCCTAGTCTATAAATTAGAGTTCATGGAGCTATAACCTAAAACAGAATAATTTTTCTATAGGAAATGACATGTTTCTTAAGTTATTTAAGATAACACCTTAGGCTTAGTTTGCCAACTAGCACAGAAAGTAGCGCTATTTAGAAATATGTTGTAGAGAGATAGTAACATAAGTTAAGCCTCTTCCCTTGCATGGAGTCTACTCATATTTGAACCCAGAACCACTTCAGGTACCCTCAAGTACCTTCAGATTTCCCTGAGATCAGAGCTAGAAAGAAATAAGCCCTGAGCAACACTGTTAAGTATGGCCCCAAGCAAAAACAAAAAATAAAAAAAATGTAAAAGTAGTATACTTCAAACTTATGCAAATAACAATTATTCCTAGATTATAAACTCAAGAGTACATATATTTCCTTTTTGGTCAATATTGAGCTACAGGGGCCAATGTGTTGGCACAGTGGTAGGGAGTTTGCCTTGCACATGGCTGACCTAGGACAGACTGTGGTTCAATCCCCCAGCATTCCAGATGGTCCCCCAAGCCAGGAGTGATTTCTAATTGCATAGCCAGGAGTAACCTCTGAGTGTGGTGTTGCCGACGGCCAACGTCTTTAGACAGCCTTCTTTTTCTTGAGTTTCGAGAACCTTCCACGGGAGAGAGTGGGAAGCGAAGGAGATGGAAAAGGGAATATTATTGTAGAAATGAAACACCACACACGAAGTATGGGGACCCACGTCTATGGAAAACGAGGACAAATGTATTGATTCAGCTGAGAGACTTATAAAGTAACTCTGGAATTCAGAGTAATATTCTTGGGGGATCAAAGAAAATGGGATGTGGTGGGAGGAGCACAATGGAAAAAGCTAGCTAAAATCTACATATTAAAGAAGCAGATACTGAGGATGAAAAAGAGTTTGTAGAGGGTAGGCTTCTGTTTTGGGTAATGAAAAGGGAGCTAGGTAATTTTTAGGGAAGTGAGAAATTCCTTGAGTGAATTAGCAATTATCAGGGAAGAGAGAGCTTTAGAATTTTGGGGAAAAAACTGAAAATTGCTTTCATCCTGAGCTGAGTTTTGGGAAAAAAAATAATCTTGGCACCGGGGTGATGCAGATCAGAGAGACTGGTAGTTTTGATACTCTCCTGATTTGTTGGAGGGAATACTGAAGCCTGATTTCTAATGGTCAAAAATAGAGATATATTCACAACCACGTAGAATTAAAATGCCAAACAATCCATGCAAAAGGGTCAACTTATTGACTTCTCTTAGGCAGGCCTTTTTGGCAAAATAATTTCTTCTCAGGAATGCATTACACCCAGGAAGGCTAGGGAGCGCTTCGGGTATCTGCTTTTCCTGAGTGGGGTGTAATAGTGTGGCCCCAAAACAAACAAACAAACAAAAAATTGAGCTACAAAATACTTTCTAAAAAGGGTGCTTTAAATGTTTGCAAATCTATAGACATTTTAAATTTTAAATACTTGTAAGCTTGTAGACATTTATACATTAATTCATTGATATTTCAGAAATAATCTTGAAACTATAGTAATCTATGATATTCAAGTATCATGATGATACTATTCTAGCTTCAAGTTCAAAATTTTAACAGACTTCAAGTAAACCAGTGTGCATTTCCTGAAAAGTTTCTGATTTGAGCCTGGCATTTGATGCAAAAACTTTTAGATTTATAATAAATTACAAATATTTAAACAGTTAAGCTTTTAACTTTAGAATGTGTGACTTCTGCTTACTCTGACTATGAAATGCAAGTGTTGGGTTTATGAATATGCAGCTTTAAAGTGTCAAAGGTCCAATATGCGTTTAATTCAATAAGGACAAGCCATAGATTTCAAGAGCATATAAATTTAACAGTAGACTTAATTTTGGTTACCTTTTTCTAACCTTTAAACTAATGAAGAGACAGAGTGAAAACAGTTATTTGAAATGTAATGGCCATGTACTGAATTAATTTGAAACAATAATGTAGGTTCATCATGCAAAACAAAAGTGGCATAAACATTTTTGTATAGTTCTTACTCTACTTGTGTTGGGTTACACTTGTTTTACCTAAAATAAAGATCATCCCTGGTTCCTTTGCATGTTTGTTTACAACTTGGATTTACCCCAAAACAGAGATTGTCTTGTAAACCTGAGTGGGACTGGCTCAGGACAGTGTGAGCTACCTGTCCTTACTGGCCCACCCAAGGTTGGTCTCTGTACTCAATAAAAAAGGTATTTCTGGCAGGCAGCTTGCTCTCTATACTAGGTAGAAGATGGCCAGACTATCCATGTTTCACCCTCAGCCTGGTCTGGATTATTTCTTCCACAACCTTGATTCAGAGTCATTCACTTGGAGTTGAAGATACAACACATGGGGTGATTTTACATACATGTTTCTCACCTAAACTAATAAAGTTATCACTATTTCTATGTTTTGTTCTAACGTCAAGTTGGAATGATCCTTAGCATACTATTTCCAGTGTTCACAGCACATATATGAACTGCAGTGAAAATTACAACCTAAAATAGTATTTCTGTTAATAGTAAATTAACAATCTTCCTAAATAATTTAGGACTAAGAATTTTACATATCAGGGAGATATTTTACATATTGGAGAGATTGGAGAGTGGGTAGAGTGATTGCCTGGCATGTGGCCAAAATAGGTACCCACTATGGTACCCTGAACCGAACCTGCCATGGGTGTTTCCTGAGAATAGAACTTGGGTCAACCCCTGTGGATGTGACCCCCAAACAACAAAAACTGTTTTTTTTTGCAGGCTACTACTTAAACCATATAAAACTTGTACCACAGATGTTGAAAACTGAGCAAAATAATTTTATTTTGCCTCTACTTTTTCTATTAAAATACTAAAAGTGTAATTTTTTTTTCTTTGACTACCAGTCAAACTGTTTAGTACTTGCATTATTTCGGAGATTTTTGCTTGATTCTAAGTAACCATTGTAAGATCTTCTATGAACATTTTGGGAAGAAGTAATGAGAGCAATATGTACAAAATTTAGAATCATTAAAAATTTTAGACTTGAAATAAAGGCAATACAGAATTGATTTGATGATTGCTGTGAGAAATATCGGTGACACTATCAGTCACAGACTGATATTCTGGTGACTTATTTAGGGCATATTTATAGGAGAGACAGATGAGTAAATGTAAGAGTAACATAAAGGTACAAGCTTTTCAGGGCCAGGAGTAGAAAGAGTTTTATTTAAGAACTTAGAGCACCATGACACATGGCAGTGAAGTGAGGGCCAGTGACTGGCCACAGAGAGAAGAGAAGTAGTTCATTTTGATATGGAAATAATAATCTTGCAACACTTCCTATATGACATCTTGATTACAAGCAGAAATCAGAAGAGAATTAAGTGGGCCATGGCTTACTGCTTTGTGAACATTGAGATACTTGAAAAAAGAAAAAGAGAAGATAGCTGGTTTTTAACTTGAATTTTTAATGCGTTCCTAATTTTAAAGCTGTTGGTAACAGAATTTTGGACAATGTTCTATTTCCAAACTACCATTAGTATCAGTGTCCTTCCACTAAATGTCCTCTCCCTCTTACTTTTCTGTTAATCGTTGGCGTCTCAAGGTAAAAAGGAGTGATGAAAAGTATTCAATAGCAGAGAGTTTGAGTAACTAAGTTTTTTTCTAGTTTCAGCAGTTGGGGCTAGCATTGGCTTCATCAAGAGCATGTTTTTGGAGATAAATGTAAGATAGAGTTAATTGAATATAAAGTTGATGAAACTAATCGTGAATACAGTGAAGAAGTAATTAGTGGGGTGGTTGGATTAGCAGGAAGAAGCGTAGATCAGAGGAACAGATGGAAAAAGTGAGTTTGAATCACCACAATGGGATTTTTAGTGTCTGGTGTTGGTAGAAATGAGTTTTCTTTTTGATTAAGCAAAGAAAGAGAGCTAGGTAGAAAGCAGGAAGTAGAGATTTAGAGTTGAAAGGACAGAATAAAGAAGCAGAGGATCAGAAAGCAGAAAGGAAGAAGGGGTAAGAGGGAGGCTAAGAGTAGTACTGTAGGGAGGGGATTCAATGTACTGTTTTTTTTTTTTCTTCAATAAAGTGCTACTCCTGGCTAGAATAGTTTGATTTCAAAAGTTTGAATCTGCTGATATCTATCATAACTTAAAGAGACTCAGACATGAAGAAATTTTAGTAAAACACACAGAAAAATCCCTGAAAAAGCCCCCTTTTTTAGAAGCAAAGAAAGAGGACTTTGATTTGCTTATATCATTGATCCATCTTCCCTAGGCTTGATTCAGAGCCTGTGAATGCATCCCCGTTAGAATTCATTTTTGCCAGGAAGGAGTGGAGTGAGTGCTTTGGAGAAATGCATAGAGATCCTTCAGTTCTATCTAACTAGAACCCACAAAGCTGAACAAAGCTGAATAGAGAAGGTGAAGAACAGAAAGAACAGGACAGACCAGTGGCTGCTGCCCTAGAAAGGATAGTTTGCTTCCTCAAGCCTCTTTTCACCAACTCCCCTGTGTCTCCTATCTAAATTAAATAGAGAGAACTTCAGTCAAGCATATAATCTGCCTCTGGCTGTTCTTTCTCAGACTTGTCACCAGATTTCTTTCTTTCTTTTTTTTTTATTGGTCGCAAATTTCCTTTAATGACTTCAACCTCCTCTTTGCCTCTCATCTTTCTAACTGGTCATCTGACTCAAGGCATGAACATTTGTTTCTTATCATCTTATTTGACCTCACAGGCCATTTGCTAGAGTTAACTACTTTTCAGTTTGAATTGCTTGTTCCTCTTGGTTTTTAGGGTTCCATAGTTTTCTCGGATTTTTCACTTATACGTCTGCTGCTCTCAGATTTTCTGAACGCATATGGAGTGAAGTTGCACCAAGAAGGGTTTCTTCTCCCCAACTCCCTGCTAATAGAATGCATTTCTTAAGCTTTGAAATAAAATTCCTAGGGTCAGAGATAGAGTTCAATGCACTGAGATCAGGTTTTGCATGTCAGAGGCCTGGGTTCAATGAAGTTAGACAACACAAAGACTCTAAATGCTGCCAAGAGGGATCCCAGAACACAATTTGGAGAAGCTCCTGAGAACTGCTGGGTATGATACTCCATCCCTTCAAAAAAAAAAAAAAAACACAATTAGGGTCAGAGTGATGACGCAGCAGTAGGGCGTTTGCCTAGCATGTGGCTGATCCAGGATGGACCTCGGTTCGATGCCAGTGTCCCATTTATTTCTCCAAGCCAAGAGGGATTTCTGATTTCAGAGCCAGGAGTTACCCAAGTGTCACCGGGTGTGGCCCCAAAAGAAAACAAAAACAGAAACAAAGCACAACCAAAATAGAATTCCTTAAAAACCTCTTTTTCTTGGCCTAAATTAAATAAAAGAATAGTTTTACTTCCTTTTAGACTTTCTATTAGGTTAGAATTTAGAATAAATTTAGAATCTACTTTATAGAGAAGAAAAGAAATGGCTGATTTTAATGCTTTAAAGGAAGCGAGTTTAGATAATTTAATATATCCATGTGATCGTAGTGGTTGTGAATAGGAAAAATGCCCTGTTTCCAGCACCAGATAGTGCTCTGAGGGTAATCTATGACATCAATAAATATTACATATCATATCTAGGAAAGTTTTTGAAGAGACAACCAAGCTTTCTTATGCTACAGATAAAGAAACTAATGTCTATATATTTTAGGCAACTGTAAGAGGACTTTGCCACAAAGTGATCAAAATTATGTTGCTGGAAAAATATTCTTTTTAAAGTGAAATTTAGAGAACTAGAAAAGAAACATACTTATCCTAGTTTTTCTGTTTGTTTTTAGGCCACATCCAGTGACACTCAGGGATTACTCCTGGATCTTTGGCCAGAAATCACTTCTGACAGACTTGAGGGACCATATGGGATGCTGGGGATGGAACCTGCATCTGCCCCAGGTCGATTGAGTGCAAGGAAAATGCCCTGCTGCTGTGCTATTGCTCCAGCCCCCCTATCATTATTTTATTATTAATTATTATTATATTATTATTTTATTATTGAGTTATAAGTTAGATGATTTGAAGGAAGAGAATCACACCTGTTGTTGCTCAGAGTTACTTCTGTCTCTGCTCAAGGATATTTCTTGGCAGTGCTCTGGCAATCACATGTGGTACCTGGGATCAGCATCCTAGATTTCTTTAACCTACACAAAGTAACTATGCCTTCCCTTTTTCCTCATTAAGACAAGGCTATTTTTTTTTACCTTTATGTAATGCTCTATTAAGCCTAGAGAAAGCAAGCAGCATTTAGTATAGTTCTCTCTTTCTAGAAAATTACCAAAAACTTTCCTGAGAATAGATGAGATCAGGTGCTATCAGGTTGGTATGGCTGTAGACTTTGTGATATTGAAACTGAAGTCTACATGAAAACTCAGTGTCAGTGCTCCTTGAATGCCTTTGATTTTTAGGGTATTACAAGTTCAGAAGGAGTAACTCGTGAGCCAATACAAACAGCTGTGGTCAGTTAATGGGGGTAAGAATTAAATAGAAGAATTAGAAAGTACAGCTATAATCTACAACTAAATAACTCAGACTTGAATTTTGGTCACATTTGTTTCAATTAAAGATCTGTAAAATTTCCAGTCCCACATAATTTGTGAAAAAGTCAGCCAAACTAGAAGGGGAAAAGGACAAGAAGCAAAACATATGTTGGGTTGTGAGTTTGTATGAGCTATTTTGAAATTAAAAGTGTGAAACAGTCCCTTTTAGGGGGAATGGTGTTTTATTTTTTTTCCCCCTTAAGCTTTAAAGTAGGAAAAGATTAAAGTGAGACTAACGCTAAGTATTGGAAATTTCCTTTAAGAAATAAATGTATGTTTCACTTTATTTTTCATTTTTTTAGGGTTTCTCCTGATCACTCTTATTACTCTAATCAGAGAGCATCATTTGCTATTTCTAGTCAAGCAATCATGAATCTTTTTGTATGCTTCGGCGATTCCAAGGTATTTCAGACAACTGACACACATTGGAAAATTTCTCTTTGCGTCACAACAAATTTTTCTTTGTGAATATTGGGGACATCAAGTTCAGTATCTTAGTCAACAAGCAAGTCTTTAAAGGGGGGGATTTAGCTGCACTAAATTGCAATAAATCATAGAACTATAGTTTGAAGGGTTTCCAAAGTAGTCTAGTCCTAGCCTATGCTTCTAGGCAAGATATTAGAATCATGCTTTCCTATGTTTCTAAAATGTAAAGAAGAAAATATAGTAATCTAGAACATATGAACAAAATGCTGTAAGTTGATCATTGAGACAGTTGCATCTTCTTTTGTTTGTTTTTACGTTTGATTCACACCCAGCAGTGCTCAGGGCTTACTACAACTGATTGTGCTCAGGGATGACTGTGCTCAGCAGCCATAGCTGGTGTTGGAGAATTCAACTTGGGCTGGTCATATGCAAGACCTATGCCTTAATCTCTGTGCTATCTTTTGTATCACTTAGAAATTTACAGTTTGCATTTCATAAAATTCTTCTTTGCTGAATCAAGATTATTAAGAAAAAATAGATAAGATATTTTGACTTTTAAAAAAATTATATAGTTCAATATAATAATTAAGGTCTTTTAGCTTAGGTATTATCTAGCATTTATTTCCAATCTCTTACTGTTATTATAATCAAAGTCAGTACTATCATACTAAAGAAATATTCTGTTGCTGTTGTGGTTGCAAACATCATACATATTTATACATACATAAAATATTTATTTATTTTATTTATATATATTTTATTTTGGCCACACCCACTGGCGCTCTGGGATTACTCCTTGCTCTGTGCTCAGGAATCACTCCTGGCAGGCTTGGGGTACCATATGGGATGCCAGAGATCGAATCTGGGTCTGTCCTGGATTGGCAGCATGCAAGGCAAATACCTTACAGCTGTGCGACCACTCTGGCCTCCTATTTTGTATATTTAAATAAATTTATTTTAAATTGCTTCTAGTTTCTTTCAGATCCTAATTTTGTAGACATGTTAATTTACATACCACTTAAAAGTAGTAGATGTGTCACTTAAAGCAAACCGTTCTATCATTCCAGTCAATGGAAAATTATATATTTGCATTCATTCTTTAAACTTATTGAAAAATTGTAGCTAAGAAAATAAATCATTTTTTCTAAATTCTCGTGACTAAAAGGTGTAAAAATTGATTAAAGGGCTGGAGAAATTATGCAGTAGATAGGATCACCCTATCCACTGCCTCACACTTGACAGGCTTGGGTTTAATCCTCAACATTCCATATGATTCCTTGAGCAATGTTAGGATCTCTGACTACAGAGTATTATCACAATTATTTCTGAGCATCACCACATGTGGTCTCCAAATCATCCAAAATTTTTTTTCTTTTGTTTGTTTTTGGGCCACACCCAGCTGTGCTCAGGGGTTACTCCTGGTTCTGAGCTCAGAAATCTCCCCTGGATTGGGGAACATTATGGGATGCCGGGGATTGAACCTGCATCCACCTTGGGTCAGCTTTGTGCAAGGCAAATGCCCTACCACTGTGCTACCACTCTGGCCCACAATTAAAAAAAATAGATCAAAATACTTTATCGTTGCTACAGATAAGAGTTTGAGAAGGCACTGAATTATATACTAACCTGATTTTAAGACAGTTTTGAACTACCAGTCTTTTTTTTTTTTTGGTTTGT
>PVKC010031269.1:0-14576 GCA_004027635.1 Crocidura indochinensis
CACACACACACACACACACACACACACACAACACTCACACAGTATTGCATGGGGTTTTTCTCTCCTTGCACTCTTATTTATTTATTTTTTCTTCTCCAAACGCCTCCCGGCAAACCTAAGCAGGGTTCCCTAGTTGCTACCAGCAGCAAGAAGGGAAAATGATCCGAGCAAACCGTATTACTTGCTGCCCCGTCGCTGAGAAAGGCCACCTAGACCCCCGGGAGCCGCTACCCGGGATGTGCCAGCCGGGCGCCCTGGAGCAAACCTAACCTTGGAACCTCCCAGGGCACGGCCGCCTCCCCCCTTCTCTCGGGGACCCCCACAGCCAGAACCCCGTAGAAACAAAAGCCGAGCGAGCGAGCGAGCGAGCGAGCATTCACCTTGTTGCAATAGTAGGGGTCCAGGCAGGGAGAAGGTCCCAGACAGGGAGCGTCTTGCGCTGCAGCCGGTTGAGCTGGAGGTGGATAAAATCTTACGTCCATGGCACTCACATCCAGCAACTCCTTTTTTTTTATTGTTGTTGTTGTTGTTTCTTTTTGTTTTGTTTTCAATTAATAAAAAGTATTCAGCCAAACAAGCTTTTTTTTTTTTTAAGACGGACCCCAAAGAAAAAGAGAGAGGTAGGTGTCTGTCTTGGACTCAGGAGTTACAAAACAAACAAAAAAAAGCAACCTCTTCCTTCCTTCACATCCGTGGGTGGTTTGTTGAAGAAGAAGAGAAAAAGAAGAAAAAAAAGAAAGAAAAAAATAAAGAGGGGGAAAGCGCTCAACTCTCGCTCCCCCCAAGCCGTGGCGCGCACCCCCTCTTCGCAGCCGCTGCTAGCTGCAGCCGCCACCGCCGGGCAGGTAACTTCAAGAGCGCATTGTGCCTCCTCCCGCCCGGCCCCCCATCCCCGCCTCCCGCGCGCCCCTTGGCCAGCCCGGCTCGGGCTCTGCGCTCGGGGTGCCGGTAGGTCCCGCGCCCACGTTGCCACCGAGACGTCTCCTCCAAGTTGCGCTGCGGATTTGGAGTTTGATTTCCAAGCTCCCCGGCCGGCTGGGAGACGAAGCGGGGACGGATGGAGTGGAGAGGGTGGGCAGGTATGGGGGGCAAGGAAGGAAGGGGCC
Source organism: Crocidura indochinensis (assembly GCA_004027635.1). Lineage (NCBI taxonomy): Eukaryota > Metazoa > Chordata > Mammalia > Eulipotyphla > Soricidae > Crocidura > Crocidura indochinensis. Next base: position 1,107 of record PVKC010031269.1, read on the forward strand.
GGAGTCTGGAGTGGTGAAGGGTGCGCGCGGCAACGGGGTTGTTCCCGGTCCGGAGGCTGCAGTTTTCGGGACCGGGAACCCACCCAAAAGGGAGTGGACTGGGAAGAGGAGACCCTCTTCTGGCAACCCCACTAAAGGGAGCCTTCGATTGTCTGGCCGGAGCTGCCCTCCTTCGGGGACGAGCGTGGCACACAAAGGGGCCGCTGAACCCCAGCCGCTGGCACCGCCAGGCGCGCCACGGGGAGCGCACGGCCAGGGGGCGCTGTAGCGAATCCGCGGGCCCCGGGCCCGCCCCGGACACACCCCTCGGCCACCGCCGCCGCCTCCAAGGGGACCCCACCCCCTTTCTCTGCACCCCGCTCCGGTCTCTGCATCCCCCTCCCCACTCACCAAGGTTCCCTATCCTTGATCCAGGGGGACCGTGCCAAGCTGCGCCCACCACGCCTGCAAGCTGGATACCTGCAGGGAAAGAAGAACCGCCAACCCTGCGCCTGGCTCGATGGTCCAGGGGATGTCGGAGAGACAGCACCCACTTTTGCCAAGGCTAATTAGGGTGCCCGAGGATCCTCAGAAGATCACAAGGTTCATGCTTTCACAACTGGGACACTTCAGCTCCTGGAACACCTCCACTGGGGCTTCTTACATGCTCCTTCTGAAATTCTTGTTCTTTTCTTATACATTTATTTATGGTAGTGGTCTTGGCAATCCACGAAAGACTTGGAATGAGCCCGCCCATTTCTCTAGTGGGTAAAATGCACGAGGAAATGATCGATATGTCTCCTCTGTATTTCTCAGACCCAGAAACTTGCAACTTTTTTCTGTCTCCCAGTTTGTTGAGCAAAGTTCAACAAAAGTGTATGTATGTCTGCTCTCCAGCCATCCCGGAGCCTCTGTCCTTGGTAGGATGTCCACGCAGGAGTGGCAGTTCCACACACTCAAGTCCCTACAAAAAGATCCTACAAAAAACCCAGGAAGCACGTTGCTCCCATTGGTTTTGGGTGTCAACAATGATGCTAACATTGTCATTTCGCAGTGCCTGTTGATTGCCAACTGCTACTTGCCACTTTTTCATAGCTCCTTTGTCACCTCTGCAATAAAACCACTATTCTTATACCATCTGAGAACTAGACGGGGTGGGGAATAAAACTTAGGAAGATAGTATAAGTGATACCACCCATACGCATCTCCTTTGGGAACCTCTGATTAAGCATTGTTTTGGTACCCTGACATTCTTTATTTCTGGTGCCCTCGTTTCTTTTTTTCTTCATCATTTTTAGAAGTAGCAAATATCCCACTTTCTTTACGACTTAAAGTTTGACATAGTGAAAATTGGTGCAGGGAGAGGTGATAGTATGAAAAGAATTCCTTTCCACCTACTTATTAAGAAGAGCCTCTGTATCCACAGGCCCACTGCGATAAGAAAGAAAAAAAATAGAAAATGTGTTCTTCCTAATTAAAGGTTTTTATAATAAAAGTAAAATGAAGTTTTGTGATTATTTTAATCAGTTTTCAAAATTCAATTGTAGATACTAAAATAATGTGCTGGTATTATCTTTCATAATTTAAAGTCCAGTGGGCTAGAGAAAGATTGTGCAAGGATCAAGGCACATGCCTGCTTGTACCATACTCTATTCCACCCAGTCCAGCCCTATGAGGGCCCCTCAGCATCACTGGGTTAGGTTCTGTTCCTCAGCCCCTTGCATGAAGCTTTCCAGTCATCTGGGTCAAGACAAGACTTGCTGGGAATTGGCCCTGCACCCCAACACTGCTTGAGAGATCTAATTCCCCCGAAAGTCAACAGTGCAGATGCAACAGCCTAGAGAATTCACAGCCCTGAATCCAATTCTGCAAGGAGCATTAAAAGAGCTTCTTTAAAGACCAGAGTAAATTTTCCAAATGGGGCAGTGAGCATGGCACTCTCTAATGATTGTCCTCTACTAGATTAGAGTTAAGAAATATAGTCATTAATCATCACAAATTGACTTTTATCTATCTATTTTTCTGAGAATTCTATTTTTTAGTCCTTTGTGTTCTATTGGATCAGTTAACATGAAATAAGTGTGTAATATACCAACAAGAGGACAGGCTAATGGGTGGGATGGAACTCGGGCATATTGGTAAAGAAAACATTGATGGTGTGATTGCTACACCAATTATCCCAAAATACAATGGTAAAACATTGTATTCCTGAAACAACTCTATTATGAACAATCATGCAAATCAGTTTGTCAATTAAAAAAAAACTAGAAAAAAATCCCCCCAAAGTCTTAGTTTAAATTGAAGGTGTCTAAACTTATATTTCTGTCATTAACCAATATCTATTAACAAAAATAAAATACAATTTCAAAATACAAGTTTCTAAACCTTTTACTTAAAAATCTATATTGATTCACTTTGGTGGCCCTGTGGACAGAGACAAAATGAAATTAAATTGTTCCTTGGGACACATCACTTTCAACATATAGACACCCAAAAGGAGGTGATACCATGTCTCCTTTGTACCACAGACCTACCATTTTTCTAAAGCCAAAAGTATAAAACTTAAGTGCAAAAACCCATGTCCTACTCTTAACAAGAGCCTGACTTCAACTATGAGGAATTTATAGAGTCAAAGTGATTTTTGTGATGATGTGTTATAAGTGGGAATTTGAGTTGCTGCTCAAAATGTGCTCTATTTAAAATTCTTATACATAAGTAGTAGGACAGAGAATCTAATAAAATATTTTTATCTAAAGCTCTTTCCAAGTATGACCATTTAAATGCGGTACTCATGGTAAGTGCATATATCAAGAAAAATTTAAAAAAAGTCAAATTACAAAATCTCTTTTACAAGTCTTTTTAAATCTTTTTAAATTGTAAATCTTATCAATTGAAACTATACAATTGTTGAGTTATTGTACTGTTTATTAATTTAACTCCATTCAACTCCATTGCATAAATAGACTTAGGGGTTTGTCCATACATTTATTCATTTGTGTCTTATTCATTAAAAAGTTATGTGATCTGAAAAAGGTATTGTATAATCTGTTGTGTAATCATTGACTTATAATTAATTCATTTCATTCCTGTTTGGGATGAAGTAAGTCTTTTAAGATTGTGGAAATATCCATCCCAAGTACTAATCCCATAGATTTTAATCCAATTGATAGATGTGAACACAGATATATTAATACATTTTATAATTAGTCAAAGAACCATGCTATTGATAATTGAGTTTTAGGCATATAATATTTCAACGCCAATCTTATTGCGTGTCAATGCCCATCACTGGTGTTTCCATAATCCATCAGTCTGTACTCCCACCTTCCCCCCACTTTCCATTTTGGCAGTCACATTACAAAGTAATATGTGTGACCTTGAGCTCATGCTTTTAGTGTTGTTGAGCCTATGTCTTGGAGTATTAGTGGTATTACTTCCCCAAATCACCAATATATCTGAAGTGATTACCTCTGCTTATCCCCATTACTTCCTTTTCTCAGCATTTTCTTCCTACTTCGATATCTTTCATTCTGTTCATCTCCTTCATAAGCTCGTGTCAAGAATGATCTAGGTATCCTCCTTTACTATGTTATATTTCTTCATTCAGTTATTCTGTATACTACAGATAAGTGAGATCATCTTGTGTTTTGCCTTATTTCATTCAACATATCTCCCATTTCCAGACAGGCAAATTGAATGATTTTTATTGTGCTTTGAAGCTGTGTAGTATTCGACTGTGTATATATGCCACACCTTTATAGTCCATTCATCCATTGGACATCTAGGTTGATTCCATATCTTAAGATATTATGCTACATGCAGCAATGAAAAATGGAGTTCATGTATCTTATTATAATCATTTTTATTGAAACAATTGTGAATTACAAAGTCCTTCATAGTTGGATACAAGGCATACAGTGACAGTGAATTAGAGCCATTCCTACCACTATTGTTGAACTCCCTCCCTCAAAGTTCCCAGCCTACACTCTATACCTCCACCCTAAGCCCACTGGCCTGCCAATGCAACAGGTTAATTTTAAGTTTAGATGGTTATAGTTTGGATCTCTTTATTCAATTGGTGTTCACTTTGGTTTAGATATTTAGTTCTGTCCTTTTTTTTTAATCTCCACCAATGCACCTAAGACCACTGTGCATGTTTCTTTTTGTTTGTTTGTTTTGTTTTGGGGTCACAACTAGCAGCGCTCAAGGTTTACTCCTGGCTCTATGCTCAGAAATTGCTCCTGGCAGGCTCGGGGGGCAATATGGGATGCTGGGATTCAAACCACTGTCCTTCTGCATGCAAGGCAAATGCCCTGCTTCCATACTATCTCTCTGGTCTCGAGTGTATCTTTTTAAGAGGGGTTTTTTTTTGGGGGGGGGGGTCACACCTGGTGATACTCAGGGGTTACTCCTGGCTATGCATTGAGAAATTGCTCCTGGCTCGAGGACCATATGGGACACTGGGGATCAAACCAAGGTCCACCCTGGTTTGGCTGCATGCAAGGCAAAGGCACTATTGTACTATTGCTCCGACCCTTTAATGAGATTTTTAAGTTCTGAGAGTAGATACCCCAAAGTGTACTTGCTGGGGTGATATGCAACTCAATTCCAAGTTTATGGCAGACCCTCATACCACTTTCTACAAGGTTGAACCAGGCAACATTCCCACCAGCAGTGGTGAATTTTCATTTTCACCACCACATCCTTACAGGCACAGGTATACCTACTATTTTTGACATAGAACACTGATATTTTTTTCTTTTTACTTTCCCCCCTCCCCCTCCCTCAGAACACTGATATTTTTTAAAGCTCTCCAAGAGTTTTAACTTTTTTAAAACTAGAGAAGCCATTTATTGTCATTTGTCATTATTATCTTATTTTCAACTTAATAATAAAATTTAAATATCAGTACTTATAAATATTTTGTCACTTCTTCTAGTGTCTAATTTTTGTTATCTTTAATGACACAGCATAGCCAAATCATCTTATATAGTCTTTTGCAGTTAGAAAGATTTGTTAGATACTAATAAAAAAAGTTTTTTAGTAGTCTGATTAAAGACATATCTGATCAAAGGACAACTTTTCTTTTTCTTGGTTTACCTCTCTAATAAAAAACACCTCTTGAAGCCGGAGAGATAACACAGCAGTAGTGCGCTTGCCTTGCACACAGCCAACTCAGGTTGATGGTATTTTGAATCCCTACATCCCATATGGTTCCCCCTAGCCTGCCCCAAGCCTGTCCTGAGCAATTTTTGAGTGCAGAGCCAGGAGTAACCCCTGAGCTTTGCAGGGTGTGACCCCAAAACAAAAACAAACAAAAAGCAGCACTTTTCCTGAATGAGCTTCTGTGTTTTATATTTGATCTTGGAGTGATTATTTAATATTTAAAATATTTCTAATAAAACATAAAATAAATTTTATTATTATATCGTTAATACTAGTGACTTATTTTGATTATTATAAAGTTGGAAATTCTTTCTAGTAGATTGTCTATTGTCTATTGATTGTTTTTTAAATATAATTTACTTTAAAGATAAGACTAATAATACACTGATCTGGATGAAAAACTAATATACATATATACTTTTAGTGCACTCATTGCCAGTATTTGTCTCTGAATATAAAAATATCTTACTAGTATTAATATTATAATATTTATAAGGACCAGTTATTAAGTACCTATCTTTGTTTTGGTCCTCAATTTTATGTTTAACTTCTCTGTCTCATTACATTTTTTAAATTTTAACGCAAACTAAATAATTACAACCAAACTTAGAGGTTGTTTTGTACCCTTAACATTTATTATTTGTCTTTTTTGTTATTTATTTTGGGGGGGAGGTTGATTTTGGTTTTCAGGCCATATCTAGTGGCATGGCTCTGCACTCAGAAATTGTTTCTTGCAGGAAACTATATGGTATGCCCAGGATCAAACCTGGGACTGTATCAGGTTGCCAGCATGCAAAGCGAATGCTCTACCACTATGCTGTTACTCCAGCCCCTATTTGTCTTTACTTTAATTAGATTTTTATCAATTGTATTTTCAAATTTGCAGTTTCTTTCATTGACCACATTGATTCTCTGTACTATTTAGAGATTATCTCCAAATTGCATGCATAATGTATAAGTCTAGAGAAAATATCCCCATGACAGTTAATTTTATCTTTAATTTATGAGAGCCTGATAAAAATCATTCAACAAAGCAATAATAATAATAATCCCTAAGGATCACTGTTGGTTAAATTTTGAAGTAAGCTGCTCTTCAAGGACAGAAGTCTTCTAAACTATTGACAATGACCATAGAATCTCTTAAAGATTTACTGTGAAATGCCAAATATTAAATTTAAATCAAACCATGGCCTATTTTATAAATAAATATTCAGTTTTCCACTGACCTTTTCTCTAAGTGCGAGATATTCCATAATACCCAAAATTCAATCTCTTATGGAGAAGAAAGCATAATTCTCTATAAATACCATTTATTTGGTACCTCATTGAGGTCACCTTAATAATATAAAGCATGTAGTTATGCATGTGTTTACAAGCCTACTTTTCTTTTTTTAATATATATGTATGGTTTGGGGGCCACACCTGGTGATGCTCAGAGGTTACTCCTGGCTATGCACTCAGAAATTGCTCCTGGCTTGGGGGACCATATGGGAAACTGGGGGATTGAACTACCGTCCCTCCTAGGTTTACATTGCACTGCTTGCGCTACTGCTCTGGCCCCCTACAGGCTTACTTTTCTAACAAATATAGGCGGTGAAATCACTATACTTTTCCCTGAAATCCAACCAACACAGAGTCCGATACATTGTAAAAGTCTGGAAATATCATTAATAGTTTTGATGAGGAATGTTTACATTTTTCTCATTTTATTATTAAGAATTTACTTTTGTCCCATGTTTCTTAATATTTTTCTAAAGTAATTTCAATGTAATATAGAATTATATACAACATGTATATAATGTAGTGGCAGACTACAAAGTACAAAAGTTTATTTCCTGGGGAGACTGGTGAGAAATGACTAAATTGTAAGTCTTTCAGCCAGAAAATAAAGGATTTCAGAATGATGAGGAAAGTTTGAAGGAAATGATATAAGGTCCAAAGATACTTCACATGGTACTAAATGACTCATAAAATGCAGAATTTTTTACATAATAGGAGAAGTGTGCCATGCTGTACTTCTTATCAGTGAATGTGGTACAGTACTTTGATCTTTTACAATATACAACATTTATGGTATAATAGCTATAATGGTACTATTCAGCTACTTTACCCAGAAATAATCCAGTCCTCTCTCATGAGGATAAACTGTGAGGACAAATCCTTTCAAAATCAGAATTAGTTCCTTGTAGAAGAGTGAGGCTACAATTATCCCTTAAATAGGAGCAGCTGCAACATGGTCTGGGCTGGAGTGGAGCAGGAAAGTATTTTTCAAATGCAATTAGATGCATTTTTAATGCAAACTAATATTCTATAAAAAGTCCCTTGGAAGGTGAGTACTTCTGAGATGAAAGGAACAATCTCTTTGCTTATTGAAGTTAACATTCCTACCTTATTAAATGATGCTATGATGAAAACAAATAATGAAGGCACCCTGCAACAAGACTCCAAAAGAAAGTGAAGTAATCCAAAAGAGAGTTATCCTTATTTGATTGTTGTACACTGTCTTGATTTGAAATATGGTCATATCTACATTTTGGAGTTGTTCTTTTTTTTTTACAAGATGTGATGAGTCAACATTAGCAGTTCAATTTAAACAGGAAATTTAGCACCGACATGACAAAGTATAACTTGCAGTCTTGATTCAAGTGGAGAGAAAGGAAGACAGAAGAGATCAAGACTGAAAGAGACAGAGATGAAGGATAGAGATTTGGTTTGTCACCGCATAGATGATTAAAGGATTGAAAACAAAATTAAAGCATCCACAATTGAGAGGACATTGAGAGGAGTTCAAATTGTGAATCTCAAGAGTTCTTTGAAAAACAAGGAGAGAACAGCACTCCGCTGATGATATGAAATGAGGAATTTAGTGTAATCCTGGACTTAGCCACACAGAAAAATAATTTCTCCCAGTGAACTTGACCATTGGCAAATAGAAACGTTGCCTCTGTCTCCACAGGCAATTTTATTATGGAGGCAGAGAGGTAGTTGAGCCAAATCTGCCTGTGTTTGGGACTTCTGGCTCCATGCAGTGCCAGGCATTAAACCGAGGTCCAATGCTTGGAAGGCAAGTGCCTTACCCCTTAGTCTCTCTCTTCAGTCACATTCATTGATTCATTGATTCATTCAAAGATTTTCAAATCTGTATGAACAATGAAAGTTTTTTTTTTTTTGGGGGGAGCATACCCAGTGACGTTCAGGGTTTACTCTTGGCTATGCTCTCAGAAATAGTTCCTGGCTTTGGGGACCATATGGGGTACTGGGGGATCGAACCACGGTCCATCCTCAGTCAGCTGCATGCAAAAGCAAATGCCCTCTGTTGCACCACTGCTTCGGCTGCAACAATGAAAGTTTCTGTAGTCGATGGTATATAAAGACTTTTCTTCTTCTCCTTCTCCTTCTCCTTCTCCTCCTTCTCCTACTTCTCCTCCTCCTCTTCCTCCTCCTCCTTCTTCTTCTTCCTCTTCTTCTTCTTCCTTCTTCTTCTTCTTTCTCTTCTTCCTCCTCCTCCTCTTTTTCTTCTTTTCTTCTTCCTCTTCTTCTTCTTCCTCCTCTTCTTCCTTTTCCTCCTCTTCTTTTTCTTCTTCTTTTTCTGTTCCTCCTCCTCCTTTTTTCTTCTTCATCATCATCATCTTCTTCTTCTCCTCCTCCTCCTCCTTCCTCTTCTCCTTATTCTTCTCCTTCTCCTCCTCCTCCTCCTTCCTCTTCTCCTTATTCTTCTTCTCCTTCTTCTCCTCCTCCTCTTTCGTTTTTCTTTGGGGGGGGGCACACCGGTGATGCTCAAGGGTTACTCTTGGTTATGCACTCAGAAATAGCTCCTGGCTTGGGAAATCATATGGGATGCCAGGGCATCAAGCCGCAATCCATCATATGCTAGTGCGGGCAAGGCAGATGGCCTTACCACTTGCACCACTGCTCTGGCCCCAATAAAGACCTCTTCTTGTCCTGAAATGCACCACCTTCTTTATAGAAAATCCAATGGGTAGATAAAGTAAACTTATCTATGAGCATTTAAAAGTGTTTTGTAGTTATGTGGTTGAATTTATAGTGAGATTCATTGAGAAAACAGACAGTGGAGTCTCAGAATTTTATGGAGTTAAATGTGCTTTTGGGGGCAGGTTTCCCTACCTCACCATCTAATGGTGAGTTGAAACCAGAAGACACATCATGACTGTCTGGCTTCAACATAAGATCTGTACAAAAATCAAGATCTCTAATTACAGAAGCTGACTGTGACAACTGTGGTTGAGAACTTTTCCTGGGATCATGAAGAAAGACTTTGGGGTTAGATAATTTAATATGCCCAGAGCCTGTAGTTGGTATCATGGCAGGATGCTTCATGGATAGGAACACCCTGTGTTTAGGCAAAAGGTTTTTCCTTTTGAATTTTTCCCAAACGTTTGTTGCACCAATGCAAAAAAAAAAAAAAAAAAAAAAAAGCCACCGCCCCTCCTTTTAAGTCTTTTATATAAGGGTTTTCATCTTTTTCCTAAAATCTTGGGACATGAATTACTTTGTTTTACCTCATATTTCTATAAAATTAAGAAGGAAAGTAAGGACTGGGACAGGAGCCAAGAGGCCTCAGGTCCATTGGTGGAGATTAAAAAAAAAAAAAAGAACAGAACTAAATTTCTAAGCCAAACACCAAGAGAATCAATAGACTCAAACTATAAAAATCTAAACTTAAAATGGGCTTGGTATACTGGCAGGTCATGGGGCAAAGGTGGTATAGGATGCACTCTGGAAACATTGGTGGAGGGAAGTGGACACTGGTGGTGGGAATGGCCCTGATTAACTGTCTATATGAAAACCAACTATGAAGGACTTTGTAAATCACAATGGTTTTAATAAAATAAAAAAAATTCTCTTGGGGCTGGTGAGATAGTACAGCAGTAGGGCATTTGCCTTGCACGCAGCTGACCCAGGATGGACGTTGGTTTGAATTCTAGCACCTCCTATGGTCCCCCATGCCTATCAAGAGTGATTTCTGAATGTAGAACCAGGAGTAACTTCTGTGCGCCACCAAAAATTCAAATAAAAAAAACCCTAAAAACCAAAAAATAAAATAAAACAAATGCTTTCTTTACACTATACCTTGTTTTGAGTGTTTTTAAAAAGTTCTTGCTACAAAGGAAAAAATGGCAAAAATTTAAGGTATGAGATACAATTAAGATTAAATATTTCATAAATTTTTAGAATATTTCTCTGTAAAAGGTTATTCTCAGGTGATTGAGATTGTTTTTTTATTTATCTTTGAGCTAAATATGATAGAAAGTAATTCTACTGTCATATGATAGTATATTTATCTATATATTTATTTATTTTTATTTATTTATGGCCTTGGAGGCCACACCCAGGCAGTGCTTAGAATTTACTTATGACTCTTTGCTCAGAAATCTCTGTGGCTATTGCACAGGGGACATATTCCCATATGCAGAAATGGAACCGGGGTCAACCATCTGTAAAACAAGAATCTATCTGCTCTATTATCACATTGGATAATACATTTTTATGTATCCCTTCAATTCTCCACTTCAAAAATCATCTATTTTTAAGTTATCAAGAATCTCTTCAGCCCTACTTTGATGATTAATGAATTTCCAATTCTTCCATGAAATCTTCCAGAGTAGGGGTAATTAAGTCCATGAGTCTTGTCTCTCATTCTGTGCAGTTATGATGTTCAGTTCCTGATCCCAGTCTAACTATGTACTCATTATTTGCTTCCACTTCTGACTGACCATAACATAATAAAGCTACTGTGCTGCCCATATTGCCTTAGTCTTTTTATTTTGTTCCCAACATTATTTCAATATATCTGTTGATTGAAAAGTATATACTTGTAAAAGGCCTTAAGAAGAGTACGGATGGTCTACACATTTCAATTTCTTTGAAAGTGTATATTTCATCATGGCCTAAAAAAGAGATCAAGAAATTACTGATAAAATTCATGATATAATATGTAAACACTTACACTTTGTTAAAGCAAATTGGGGATATGGCAATATTATATTCGTTGCTTCCTACATGATTATGACTGACTATCACTTTTAATTAACATTATTACAATGTACATAGTGTTTGTTATTTTTGTTTCTTTTCTACCTGACACCTATTGTTGTTTTATCTATATGTTTTCTGAGTGGGTCCTATACACATTAAAAAAATAGAAGCCACAAGTGAAGAAAAAATATACGTTTAAGGAAAGGAAATATATGCAAAGTCAGATTCTTGTTAGGAAAATGTGGCAATTTTATTTTTTATATAAAACTGACATTTTATCATTACTTTATTCAGAGTATGTATTACATAGATGCTTATAAGACATATGTCCCAAAACCCATCCCCATGACCACTGTAAGTTTTCCTTCATGATTGTCCCCAGATTCTCACAAATTCTCAAGCATACCCTCTTGGCAGACACAAAATAATATACTTTATTTTTGGGGGGGGGTCACACCCGGCAGTGCTCAGGAGTTACTCCTGGCTCCATGCTCAGAAATTGCTCCTGGCAGGCACGGGGGACCATATGGGGCACCGGGATTCGAACCGATGACCTTTTGCATGAAAGGCAAACGCCTTACCTCCATGCTATCTCCTGGGCCCCAAAATAATATACTTTTATTACTTGTGGACAGGTAAGTGGAATCAAATTATATTTTTTAAAATACAGCAATAAGAAAATTTGTGAAAATTAATATACCTCGCAATGAGGCCATTACATCATTGTCAGGTCTGCTAAGGAATTTTTTGCTAGTTGATATTCCTGTTATTTGTTTTGTTTCTGAACATTAAGTGGCTTTGAAACCATGTTGATTTCTGAAATTGTGTGTTCTTATGAGGATGACAGTACTGAAAAAAAATTCAAGAACATGGCTGCAAAATCCAGAAACTCCAAGCTTGTATGACTGATATGGCAGATTATGTGGAGTGTGGTTTTGACTACCAGGACTTCTGGAAGTATGGGAGCATTCCTGCACTCACTCCAAAAAGCTCTGGTGATGTCCACCCAAAGGCCAGCATACCTGGAGTTTGGGTTGGTTTCTGCAGAGATCAGTGAAGCTGGATGAACTAAAGTCAAAGCTTTTAAAGACAAAAGTTTGGCAACACAAGAAAAAGCAATTTGTGTGAAAAGGTTAGTGCAGGATTAAGACTCTTGACTTGTAATTGATTTGCTATGGATAGATTTGAGCACCACATATGGTCCCCCCTTACAATCAGGAGTAAACCCAGGGCACAGCTGTGTATAAAATCTCCTTCCTCCCCCCAAATAAAGAGAAAATAAGATAAAGCAATTTGGCAAAGTCTATAGTTTTAAAGACGCTAAAGTGGAGTAGGGGAAAGACAGGGACAATGGAGAGGGAAATTTGGAGGAATCTTGAAAGATTTTAATAGAGTTGGCTCTGATTTATGTGTATGATAATGGGTTAGATATATTATGATTTTACATACTGTTTCCATAATAATAAAGAATACATAGAAATGGTGGGAATTCTTTACTAAAAGAGTTGCCACATTCACCTTTACTTTAGTAGCAATTGGATATAAAACTATCTAGTAAGACATTAAATTGTGTAACATGTCTCCCTCTGATCCACCTGTCTCTTTAGTCTCATATTCATCTACACACCTCTCTTCTCTAAACCACAGCCTTCAGAGCTAAATTAAAGCAAATGCCAAACTGTTGGACAGGTCAATAGCCTCTTAATGCTGAAAATTGTGAAGTCTACAGTACTTAAAGTTGTTTCATGATATATTTGCCAACAATTGTCTAGATGTCTAGTAATATCTAATCTAAATCTAGAGACAATATCTAATTTAAATTGGCAGGTGGTTCTTATGGAAGTTTGGATTCTACTCAGTGAATATTCAGGTTGTCACAGATAGAGTTTAATTAGGGGACACTATCCCAACTATTACATAGAGGGGGATTGCATCAAAAGAGTGTGAAACTCTCTAAATTTCAAAAATATGAACTTCAAAACGCACTATGCCTATAAAGACTTAGATAAGGGATTTGGGTCTTGAAATTGTAGTTCCTTAATCTTGCCATGTTTGCTTCCAAAGTGAGTCTTTCTTTTTTTTTTTTTAGCCTTATTTTTTTTCCTTCTTTTTTTTTCCTTTTTTTTTTAAATTTAAGCGTTTTGATTACATATGTGTTTGTGATTTCGGTCATGTGAAGAACACCCCCTTCAACAGTGCAACATTCCCACCCCCAATGTCCCAAGTCCCCCTCCCTCCCACCCCACCCACACCTGTACTCCAGACAGGTTTTCCAGTTCTCTCATTCATTCACATGATTATGGTGGTTTTCTGTGTGTTTGTTTTTGT
>PVKC010031271.1:0-14577 GCA_004027635.1 Crocidura indochinensis
CCAAATTTTGACATTATGGTGTTTTCTTCTGCTTGTCTCTTGTGTAGATGATATATTTACTGTTATCTATTAGACAGTAAATAGTTGGTTTAAGTACAATAGCCCAAAATTGTGTTCAAATTTGCATTTAGGATAATGTATATTAAAATCCCTTAGCTGCCTTGGAATAATTATAACTTATCTCCTTTCAAAGCATATATTAGATAGCACTTGCCATATTGTGTTTTATGTTAGCTACAACTTCATAGTTCCTATTTTGTTCAACTAATGCTACCGAACTATAAGCAATAGAGTTGTGTCATAATTGAGAAGTCTACTATTTCCCCAATTTTACTATACTTTCAGAAAGAAAATTAAAATAAAAATCCATTTAAATTGTAAGGCATTTGTATACATTTCTAACTTGTTTAAAATATTTTCAAAGCTAGTATTTGCTAGTACACACACACTGTTCTCTCTGTCTCTTATTAAATCTTCACTACCTTTAGCCAATATGCTTGTATCTAGACTCCAATTAACTGTACAGAGGAGGTTAAATGCTCTACAATAAAATGCTTCACCTTGGATTATAACTTGAGGCTTTAGTCACACAGATGTACACACAGAGGTTATAACCTCTGACTCTGCTACTTGAGCATCAGGAGACTTACTTAATCTTTTAGAAACTCACTGACTTATGTGAAAGTTGGGGAAAAAACAGTTTCTACATTGTACAATTATAAGAGTTACGCAGATAAATCAGGTCATTACTAGAACCTTCTTTGATATTTTGAAAGCTGATAACATTTGAGTACAAAACAAAAGCAAAGCTCCCACAACCTATAAATTCAGAAGACCAAATTGTCCTTATAAAATCTCAGAACAACCACGTGCTCTTTAATGTTCTAAACTACCATAGTTTCTCAGAACAAAATCTAATTTGGACCATAAATCCTCTATGAAGTTCTCCACTGTCTACTGTTTGCAGACTCTCATTCCTGTACTTACAGTTATGCCCTAATTACCTCTCTTCTTTCTCATAAAAATTAGTAGGAAAAATGATTTAGAAAATGGTACTTATTTTTTTCAGTGACGACTTGATCATGTTTGCCAATGCTTTCTATGTCACCTTCCACAAATGCAAGGTGTTTTGATAGCTTTCTTCTTCATTTGTTCTATCTAAATTTTATTTTATCAGATTCATTTTTTTAACTTTTTTTTAAATTTTAAAAATGGAACGCTTCACGAATTTGCGTGTCATCCTTGCACAGGGGCCATGCTAATCTTTTCTGTATCGTTCCAATTTTAGTATATGTGCTGCCGAAGCGAGCACATCAGATTCATTTTTTATTTGCCCATACAATTAACATATGCAGTAACTCCCTGCCTCTACTTATTCATTTTACTTTATTTTATGGCAGTCCAAAATGGTGGCCTATCTTTCAATGACCTGTTAAGTTATTTATCTTATTCCAAAAGAATCTAAGATCAGGAGGAAAAGTTTTTCTTCCATTATTAGGTCACTCTTTTCTGAAATATCACATGAAGAGGGTTACATAAATACTTACTAATTTAACTAATTACACAATGGAATTCAGGTTCATGTAAAAAAACCTATGCCACAAATATATAGCTTCAACATGCAAAATTAGGAAAATAAGCTCAAGTGGCATATTTATATATTTCTTAGATAATTAGTATTATTTAGCATTCTATACTTATTATAATTGTTTTTGTTATATAGAATAATATTATACTATATATCTTAAAAATTTAATATAAAATAGTCTATAGGATAATTATGTGCTGAATTTTACAATATTAACCTATAGAGGATATTCATATTCATAAATATAACAATAATCATTATATGTCAATTTATTACTATATACTATTCAGCTCTTTAAATAAAACAATTGTTAATATTTCATTACGATAGATAATTGAAACTATTAAAATAATCTGGGTAAATATTAAAAAACTAATAACATTTAAGAACTATAATAAATATTAGTATATTCAATTTTATAAGTGTTCATATATTTATTTCTTATTCCTTTGTTATTTAATCCTTTTTTTTTTTTTTTTAAGATTTTTGGGCCTCACCCAGTAACGCTCAGGAGTTACTCCTGGCTATGCGCTCAAAAGTCACTCCTGGCTTGGGGGACCATATGGGACACCGGGGAATTGAACCGCAGTCCGTCCTAGGTTAACGCTGGCAAGGCAGACACCTTACCTCTAGTGCCACCAACAAAGTCCTTGCCTTCATACTAGTGTTTAATCCTTTAATGAGATAAATTGTAGTGCTTGGCGTTTTTCTATATATTTTGTATATTGCAAAGGTTCTCATAAAACTTTCTGTTCTTTATAGTATAGATGCAGATGCACTCTTATGATTACGATTGTATACAATTATATATATATGACATCTGATTATATATGATATTATGATCATACCATATTCTGATTATAACACAAGCATTATCTTATTCCTTACACAGAAGGTGTTGTAGTAATCGACATATAACCCAAGATTAGTCAAATTGTACAGTGACATAACATAAACACTGGGGCCTAAGTCAGGGTCTGTCAATTCATTATTTGGTCTAACAGAGGAATTCCTTAGATAATACAGGCAGTGTATGAAGGAGAGAACTTAGTTAACAAGTAGTTTTCATGGGAGAAGTCACTGATATGAAAGATGAACCAAGCAAATGAACTGAGTCTTTGCTCAAATCACAGCTCAAATTATTTTACTTTGCTTGTAAATTATCAGCCAGTTTGAACTGGGAATTATGTTGATATTGGTCAAGAGTATCTACTATGTTACTAGGATCTCATTCTTGTTTTCTTTTTCTTGTTTGTTTGTTTTGTTTTTTGGGTCACACCTGGCAGTGCTCAGGGGTTACTCCTGGTTCCATGCTCAGAAATTGATCCTGGCAGGCACGGGGGACCATATGGGGCACCGGGATTCGAACCAATGACCTTTTGCATGAAAGGCAAACGCCTTACCTCCATGCTGTCTCCCGGGCCCCTCATTCTTGTTTTCTTAAGTATATTGAAAAATTGTTGTGACCAGGAATACAGCCTGGTGATTGAGCATTTGCCAACATGCTAGAGGCCTAAGATATGAACACTGTCACTTACAAGACCAAAAACTTTAAAGAACCAAATGATACTATGCTTTTATGGGTAAGGCATTTCCCAGCATCACATGTTCCCACTCATATCAGGAGTGATCCTTTGGTTACAAATCATTAAGTCCTGAGTACAGCCAGTGCAACCACCCATTCATCAATCCACCCACCACAGAAAAAATATATATGTTCTTTTATTCTAGACTCTGACCATACTTAATGGGGCTTATACCAGTGCTATTTACTCTGTAACAGGCAGAGATATCTCTAAAATTGTGCAACTGTGTTTTAACATAAGTCGGAATTTTCACTAAAATTACCAAGAAGAAGAAAAAAGATATTCCAATCTTTGGTAAGGAATGTGTGTCTGTTATTTTGTTTTATTTGAAGTGCATACATAGTGGTGCATGGGTTCACTCCTGGCTTCTTGTTCAATGAGCAGGCTTTAGGGGAATATTATTAATGTCAGATAATTGAGTAGGGCAAGGCAAATTCCTGAACCCCTTTAAAATTTCTCCAGCCATGGAATGCTCTCTTATTTCTATAAATTACTCTTTGCTCATAAAATTGAAGACTGTACAAAATTGGCACTCGTTTTAAAGAAAAATATTAACTTATGATGTCACCTTATAGACAGTTATTCACTATGACAAATACTTTGCTCTTTTTTCCTAATCAGCAGAATTGGGTTACTAAAAAATAAAGTTTATTTCTAATTTGGAAAACAAGCAAATGTGGGAAATTATCGGCTTATGTGGAAATACTTTCGATTGGACAAAAATAAAAGGGCAGAGAATATAGAAAGGTAATTGGGCAAATATATATATAGCATTTGGACTATTCACTACTTTATCCATCGTTTGAGAAGGTAATTAGAAACTGATTGCATTCTCAGAATTACTAGAGATGCAGCAGATGGCTTAAAATATTCTCAAATTAAAACATGAATATAGTGTGTGGTCTGGCAATGAAAATCAAAAGATTTTACTCATAAGTTCACTCTTGTCTTCAGTGATATAATGCAATGAAAGTAAAATTTAGTATTCTTTTGAAAAGTGACCTATTTTTTTGGTTTTGGGCCACACCCAGTGACGCTTGGTTATTATTCCTGGCTATGTGCTCAGAAATTGCTCATGGCTTGGGGGACCATATGGGAAGGAGGGGATAGAACCCAGGTCCATCCTGGGTCAGCAAGGCAAGGCAAATTCCCTACTGCTGTGCTATGCCAGCCCCTGAAAAGTGAGTTGTTATAAATTCCTTGTTTTGAATATTGTATTGTATTATAGCATGTACCAACAAAAGAAGTTTTTATGTTTAGGGATACTCTGTTAGAGTCTGCAAATCCTTATTTTATAGTTGCGGTATATGAATTCACAGTAACTACATTATTGAATTAAAAAATTTTTTTTGATATATATGTATATGAAATATATGTAGATGTTTATGAAAATGTAATTTAACCAACTATTAGACTAGAATGGAAGATATATGTCTGATCAGTTTATGCTGCTATAAAATTGAGAACAAGAAAATTATTTGTAGCTTATTTCTTTAAAAATGATTAGATATCTTCTGAGATTGGTTATAAAAACATTGAAATCATTCCAGTTGTGAGAGTAACAAGGATAAGTTATGTGACATATTAAATTCCAGGAACCATGGTACCCTGAGCATAACAGGAATGTTTCATGATCAAAGAGCCAGGACTAATTCTAAGTTTTACTAGGTGTGGTAAAAAGGAAAACACATATATTTTTCTTAATTAGGCATTTTAATATGTATTTTTTTTTTGGCAACTCTGAGGTCACTTCTGGTAATTCATTCTAAAGTTGCTCTTGGTAGTGCTTCAGTATTTGAGGACCTGTTGTATAGAGATTTTACCCAGTTCTTTCACACAAAAGGCATGTAAATCACTTTTTTTTTTAGCTATCTCCTGGTTTAGAATTCAGCCCATTTCTCATATTGTTTAAATATATCTGTATTTTTTTTTCTTTTTGCTTTTTGGATCATACCCTGCGACGCTCAGGGGTTACTCCTGGTCATGTGCTTAGAAATCACTCCTAGCACTGGGGACCAAAAGGGACCCCAGGGGATCAAACCAAGGTCCATCCTAGGTTGGCATTGTGCAAGGCAAATACCCTACTGTTGTGCTATCACTCCGGCACCATATATCTCTATTATGTATAATTTACATTTGTTAACCAACACCACTTAGCCCAGCTCACACATTTACCTATCAAAAATGTTCAACAGGAAAATTGATTGGAGTGCTCAGGTAAAGTTTTTTTTTTTTTCTCTCAGAACTGCTTTATTAAAATGAGACAAAATATTTAGTAGACTTTTTTTTTCTGTAATGAAATCCAAAGATAATAGAGACTAGGGCTATGGAAACTAGTCCATTGCAAAAGCTTGACACAAATAGTTGGGAGTAGAATTTTTGACAGAGAAGGCATCACTATGACAATGATGACAATGATAGTTTGATATGATCACTCTGGACAAGGAAAGGAGATAAAGTGATATATATGGAAGACGACAACGATGATGAAGAGGAGGAGGAGGAGGAGGAGGACAAAAGGAAGAAGAAAGGAGAAAAAAGGAGAGAGTGATAGGAAGATATGCAGGAGGGTAGCAGAGAGAAGGGTAGGAGGAAAACCTTGGCGTTGGTGGCAGGAAATGTGCACTGATGACGGCTGTTGTATGTACTGTATGACTGAAATTCAACAATGAACAACTTTGTAACTGCAAATCTCAAAATGACTTAATTTAATAATTTATAATTAAAAAAGGGAATAAAGGAAACAAATAGATATGATCATTTTAACATATTTATTATTAGTAATTCTATTACAAATTTGTGTGACACTCAAGAAAGTAAAGGGAAAATTTAACTAAAATTTAAATTTGTTACCAAAGTCATTTAAAACAAAACATTTCATTACCCTTTGCTTTACTATTAAATATAATAAAATAATTCTAACCACTAATATTAAATTGGCTTTTAGTAATTTTATCTTATTTTCAAAGTTTTTTTTGAAAGAATTTTTCCATGAGGACCACACACTTCACATTTTCTGCTATAGCTTGTCTGTCAATTCTTTATTTATTTGTCTTGTCTATTCTTTAAATTTGCCAGCAGAGTTCCTATCAGGGTATCATTATCCCTTTTATTTCTTATTCTTTTTTGGGGGGGAAGCCACACCGGTGACGCTCAGGGGTTACTCCTGGCTATGTGCTCAGAAGTCGCTCCTGGCAGGCACGGGGGACTATATGGGACACCAGGGGATCGAACCGCAGTCCGTCCTAGGCTAGTGCAGGCAAGGCAGGCACCTTACATCTAGCGCCACTGCCCAGTCCCTTATTTTTTATTCTTATATAAAGTTTACTCTGATGTAGCTAGAAAAGAGGGAGTTCTTACAACTGGAGGCATAGAACTTGAGTTGGGGATAGTAATGGTGAAAGCATGGAGTGTCAGGCATTGAACTCTGATCTTTCCATGTTCTGGGCATGTGCTCTATCACTCGAACTATCATCCTGGATCATCTAGTTCTGTTTTGATTTGTCCTAAGCATCAACACAGCTCATTTGCATGCCTGAATTTAAAATTTACTCATTCACTGAATGATGCTCAGCTGTGTACTGTTTAAACTCTGTAATAATAACTGCAGAGTGACTGACTGATAATGAATTATCATCTCTCTACTACAAAAGCATGTCAATTAGTAAACTAGATGTTTATTTGTACTGTATGTGTCTATGTGTTGGAGGTAAATTCAATCATTTTAATGGGATGCTTTATGTACATTTTAAAATCAGAGATGGGGGAATGGGGAATGTGTAGATAAATAATCCTCATTAAAGCCTTAAATCCTGATTTTGTCATGAGTCACAATATATCCTTTACCTTAGATATGAATATTCCTTAAATTATACAAATTCACTTTGTCTATTTTTCATTTTTATATACATTATAAAACCTTACAAAAGCATTTCCTGCATTTTCTTTGACACTTTATAAATAGTGACAAAGCAATTGCAACTGAAACATTTAATTTTTTTAGGGTGTATAAGTAGATCCTGACACAAAATTCGACATATAGTATTAGAAATAGTTAAAGTCTAATATATCTTTTGTATACTTAGTTGATGGGAAAGGAGTGATCATCAGTGATTTATTTTGCTCTAGGAATTTTTTTTTTTTAGTTTTTAGGTTTTGGGCCACACATTCTGGTGCTTGGGGCTTATTCCTGGTTGTGTGCGTACTCAGGAAACAATTCTGGCTGTATTCAGAGACTATTTGGACTCCCATCCAAGTTCTAACCAGGCCCGACCCTACTTAGTTTCCGAGATCAGACGAGATAGGGTGCGTTCATGGTGGTATGACTGTAGACATTCAGAGACTATTTAGATACTGGTGATTGAAACCAAGTTAGCCACATGTAAGCCAAATGGTTTGTTGTACTACTAGCTATATCTCCTTCTCTTATTAATATATATATACATATATAAAATGTATATAATATGTACATATACTATATATACACACATAAAGCTTTCTTGGAAAAACTAAAATCATAATTTAGGATTTCTAAAACTAATTGGCCTTCTACTAGCTTTCTTGTGAAAGGATCACATTGTTCCCCTGAGCATCTATCCTCTTTAAGCAAGCAAAGAACATGGCCCCAACAAAATAGCTCCTGAAGTCAAATACCATGGCCTGGATTATTCCAGTAACCTCCAGGGGGCAGTATAGCCCACTTTTGGGATCACTGACAAAAATGTAGTGCCTCAAAATATATTACAAGATATTGTCTTTTACACAGAATATCAGATTATATATTGTTCCACATAGAGATTTTTGAGGTCTAACGACAGTAACAAATGATCACAGAATGATTTGATATAACGTAGTAGTACATTATATAACATTATTAACATATAACATTAGTTATATAAAACATGGGCAAATGTGTATATGTGTATATGATATGAATCTATGCCGACTTCCTAGTGCACATACACATTGCAAATATATTTATGTGTATATATACTACATGTATGATATATTATTTTGAATATTCTACATTATATATGTACTCTCATATCTATCTATATGAATCTATTATATATAGAGAGAGAGAAATCAAAGAAACAACTCAAACTAAACTAGTAACAGAACCTATGTTAACAAATAGCAATTGTTTTAGTTTCTGCAGTTTTTCTGCTTATGCTTACAACAAGAAATTTGCATTTCTTTCACAATAAAATGCAAAATAAATAAAAATATAAGTTGCAACTTTTACATTATATGCTTCCGTTATATTCTTCCATAGCTTACTTTGTAATAAATACAATTTCCTGACTTCAGGGAAGCATTTGCAATAGATTCTACTAAATGAATTCTAGGCTGCAGGTTGGTACTTTTCTGCGGCTTGCATGCAGAATATCTATGGAGCCCATCCTCATTGCTTGTTTATAAACACTCAGAGGACCCTGGTGTGATCAGTGGCATCATTACATTGCTGCTTAATAGCACATGCTGTTGATACATTAATTGCTTTATTGACTATTTTAAAAGTTTATAACCTCATCTGCATTCCAATTTGACCTTGTTTTGCACTTTTTCTAGTGAATCACCACATTCAACAACCTACATAATATGTATTGTAGCAATAAATTTACAAAATGAAAAAAGAGTTAGATGATATGCACCTCATTATTTTTTTAATCAACTAAATCATTGGTAGGCAGGATTTATATTGCAAAGAACTGCATAATCTCAAAACTGTGATGCCGCAGCCTCATAATTAGAAAAGATGCTCCTCATTTTTTCATGTAATTTTCTTTTAAATAATAATTACCATATGAGTGGAACAGCTATATACTCTAGTTTTAAAGCAAGAGAAATTGTTTTCTTTAAACTTTTAGCAGCTGAAGCAATAATACAGTAGGTAGGGAGCCTGGCTTTTTCATATCTGACCTGGGTATGATACCTGACATCCCATTTTATTCCCCATTTGTACCAGGGGATTCCTGAAAGCAGAGCTAGGAGTAAGCACTGAGCACCATTGTGTGTGGCCCCAAAATAAAAATAATAACAATAACAAATGCTCAAACCTCTTAAACATTTAATAGTTATTTTATTTTACATTTTTAAAAATGGGTTTCACACCACACTGAACATACCTTCAAAAATGAAAGTGAAATTATTGCACCTGAAATTTGATCAAAATATTGTTTATCAAATTAAATAGAATTGATTGGGAAATAGATATAAGTAAATGTATCCTATAGATTTTAGTTATGGTAAAAAGATGAAAATTAAATTACAAATATTAAAGGTAAATATTTACTATGATGTTTGATTTAATAACATGTAACCTAAAATAGTATTGACACTTTACCCTGCATTTACTCCTAAAATTTTATGGAAAAAAAAATAAAACCTGTATGTTGAACTCAGAAATTTTCTTCCACATTAAACAACAAATGTTAAAATGAAATTTTGAATCTTAAGAAAAGTAGGATGAGTTGTGTAAAATTTTATGACAAAGGATAAAATATAAACTTTGGAACATTTATTTAACTTTCACTATTGGAAAGTATTGCTACTGCTCTGAGAGCTTAAAAATGGTTTAGAAAGTAGAACACATAATGTATTCTCCATATGGAATGCAAATGAAGAAACTGGGCAAGAATGCAAATGACAGAATGAGTAAAGAATTAGTGGAATTAGCATTTCAGAGTTACTATAGGGGCACAGAGCTATCCCACTTCTTTCTATGGGAAAGAAAAAGAACCCAGAATGATTAGATGGCTCTTCATGGTTTCAGTATTAATAACAAATGCAAAGTCAATTCAATTCCAATAAAATCTTCTAATTCCTTACTACATTTTTGCTACATTTTGGTAACTACCGTAAAAAATTAAAAAAAAAACATTCAAGCAAATGCAAGGTGTATAAAGTTGCTAATATATGGAAAAAGATTCTCACAAGTTGGTGAGAACACACATATATACTAAGCAACTGGTGTGATTACTGAAAGGATAGGTGAATTTTAGAGAAGGTAATTTTGAGAGCCAAAATATAAATGTCTACACTTGTTTTCTGATCATTCTAAGTATTAGTGTTAATATAATAGTTCGATGCAAATCTGAAATGATTGTGTCACCAATTGAAATAATACAAAGTAGAATATGTAATATTGTTTAAAATGTATTTTATAGAGGTGATATAAATAATTTGCTAGGATGAACCAGAAACATTTTCTATAACTGACCTGCCAATCTTCAAAAGGAATTTAGAAAATAATACAGAATCAGATTGCTATTAGGAACAGACAAGTTCCTTGATACAGAGATTTTGTAGCCATTAAGTAGACTACAATATAATTTCATCTTCCCAATACTTTGCTTCCTATGATCTTACAAATACAATTATTTGAGAATCAGACAGAAATTTATGCCTAAGTTAATTTTTATCAAGTAATAAATGACACTTCCTGATTGTAGAAATAGCACTTTATAAAATTACTCTTTTGCCCCTGTCTTTTTTCTAACTTAACCTCTTTACCAGAAAGACTTTCATCTTGACTTCAATTCTAAATCACTTTATTCGTAGAAAATGAACTAACAATCCTGTGTACTTGTGAATTATTGTAGAAATCTAAATTATTGTTAAAATTTACATTCTCACTTTATGTGACAGAGTATCTAATTGGCTATGCACTTCGTATAGCAGCCACTTCCTCAGACTCTCACAGAATATTAAAGAACGGGGTGAGCTATTAGCACAATGGGGAAATAAAACATTGAAGGAGGAGAAATACTTCTCCAGACTTGCAGAATTTTTACCTGCATTGTAGAATAATTCAAAATGACTATCCCTATAGACACCTAGACCATTTTCTTAGAAAATACAAATAAAGCATGCTCTAATAGCACCTTTCAAAGATTGATGAAAAGTAAGTTTTTAACCCATAGCAGTAGAGCAAATGTGCCAGCAAACTATTTCTAGCTGAAAAAGTTTTTGACTATTTGTGGCAGGATAAAATAATGTTGGATTTGTTCTTTAATTTTCTTTCATTTTACTTTTCAGTGATTTCTCACCAATGTTTATAACTCCCCGTGAAAATATAATAAAAGACCAATGAAGAGAGTCATTAGTTTAAGCAGTAAAATTAATAAAGTTTAAAGGAGTTAACATATATGTCTTTGTAATTGATGGGTGAAGCAGGATAAAGTTTATAATCCTGAATTGTCTAAACTATTATATGCAATAAATCCCAAGTATTATGTATTCTGGGACTAGTAAAATAAATGAAGGACAACAATTTATATACTATTGCAAAATGACATGCATAGTTATTTTCCTTACAGACCTATATAATGAATAGATTATATATAAAACAGTCCTTGAGCTCAACTACAGACAAGTAGATAAAGAAAATGTTCATATATTCATAAATGTAATACCATTCTGCCATTAAATAGATAAAATCTGGGGCCCGGGAGATAGCATGGAGATAGGGTGTTTGCCTTTCATGCAAAAGGTCATCGGTTCGAATCCTGGTGCCCCATATGGTCCCCCGTGCCTGCCAGGAGCAATTTCTGAGCATGGAGCCAGGAGTAACCCCTGAGCACTGCCGGGTGTGACCCAAAAACCAAAAAAAAACAAAACAAAACAAAACAAAAAAAAAAAAACCTATCACAGGCAAAAATAAATAAGTCCACATAGAAAACAGAAAACATGTTAAAAATATAGACTGCATTTCTTTCTTCAAGCTTGATTTCTTGGTATAACTAATTCTATTTTTTTCTCTTTGTATGATTCATCTAAAATAATTTTAACATTTTTTCTTTAAGATTATGTCTAGTTAAATAAATATCACCGGGTCCAGTTTACCAGATGTATATTTATTCAGAATAAAAATAAAAATATTTTACTCTTTATTTTTTATGATGAGACAATAATTTAAGTCTTTCACTCATCC
Organism: Crocidura indochinensis; assembly: GCA_004027635.1. NCBI lineage: Eukaryota > Metazoa > Chordata > Mammalia > Eulipotyphla > Soricidae > Crocidura > Crocidura indochinensis. Next base: position 12,110 of record PVKC010031271.1, read on the forward strand.
GTAATTATATACATGAATGACAAAATCAAGATGATACTTCAACATATGTTCAGGTCCAACTCAATTCTGCAAGCAAAATATATTCCAAACTAAAATTATAATTATATGGGTAGAAATATATGAGACATATTTTTCTTTTGCAGTAAATCTAGAAGTTCTTCATAAGTATTTAATTGTGTGTGCCAACAATAAATCTGCAAATTAATGCTGCCTTACTTAAATTAAATGTCTTCTCTGTGTCATCTAAAGAACCTTTACTTATACTAAATTCAAGTAGAAAAGATCAAAGATAAACAAAATGTTAAAGGAAATATTTTAGAAATAAGGTACGCTTTATGGAGGAAATAAAATAGTTTACTTGTGATTAAATAATCATGTCTTGATGAAATATGAGAATGCATCAGTAGTACAAATGAATTTTAAAATAAGAAAATGCAGTGTAAAACTGACCAATGACATAGTCTTTAATGTGAAATGGCTAGAATTTCAGATGGTTGGCAATGATAGATTATGTTAAAGTATCTTTTAAATTTAATATATTATCTTTTCTTTTTTCCCATCCTTTTCTTCCTCCTTTCCTTCTTGTTTTCTTTCCTCCCTTCCTTCTTTCCTTCCTCCATTCATTCCTTTTTCTTTTTCCACACTCCTTTCCTTTTTTCTTTCCTCCCTTCTTTCCTTCCTTCCCTCCTTTTCTTTCACCCTTTATTCTTTCCTCCCTTTCTTCATATAATATCTTTTCAATTTATTACATATTTGTCTTCGCTTGATAGAATAAACTTTATTTGTGCCTTGTGATAGAGTAACATATGGTATGATAAATTGGGATTAAATATATACTATTTGTAAACAATGATATTGGTATGAATATTTTATGATCCTTGATAGGTGAATGAGTGAACTCTAAACTGAAAGTCATAATAGAGGACACAAAATTTAACCAGTGGCAAGTAAATATCTTAGTTATATAGAGATTTTTTACCATTCAAAAACTTTTTGAGCACAGAGTGTGTTTGCATGTTATACTAGGTATATGATTATAATGTGGGAAATATGTTTCTGCCTCAAAAATAAAAAAAGAGGACTAAATGGATGTAAAAATTTTCCTTTAGTGGGATAAGACAATTTGAAATCTTAAAAACTAAGTCACTAGAGATGCTGCTTTTTTGCTTTCCAGAACAGCAATTTAACTACATCTGTGAAATGTTTTCACTGACTCTTGTATCTCTTTTCTAATATAAATTCATTAGTATGTAATGTATCATCACCCTGTTGTTAGTAGATGAACTCTAAATTTTAGAGTTGTATCTGTTTCCATTTTACAGCCCCAATTCCCCAATTCATCTGCCTAGTTGAATATTATGAAGACATTCAATAAGTAAGTCTTTTTAATTACTTATTCCAGTCAAAAGCCCTGAAGGAGTTTGGACTAGTCACACCAACAATCTGAACTGATAAGAATGCATTTCCCAAGAGAAACAATTCAGGAGAGAAATGCTATTCCAATGCTCTTACTCATATCTAGTTCATTAAGAAACAAAGCAAGGAAACAAAATATCCTATGAAATTAACTCTTAGATTCAATCCACAAAGTAGAATATACCAAGAAAAAAAAAAATGGGAGTAGGATGGATGAAAGTGAGCTGTGATGGGAATATATGGGGTAATTTGGTGGTAGATAGTGTTGTCATATTTTACCTTTAAACATAAAAATATTTTTACAAGCTGTACACCATGATAACTCAATATAAAGATAAAATAAAGAAGGGACTTGTCCTAAAGATGAAAATCAAAATATGATAGTAAACCTCATCACTTCCTGAAGTCAAATATTATCAATTTCTTTTATGAGGTTGTAAATCAGAAGCATAAAGGACAAGTATTAATAATATTAAGTCTTTACTCTTAAAAAGTATAAAATAAAAGGTAGCTCAATTGTAAATAGTTTCAGAAAACATGTCTAAAATTACAGGGTGTGGGTGAGGAGGGAGATGGGAGCATTGGTGGTGAGAAGGTTGCACTTGTGAAGGAGGGTTTTTTTTTTTTATAACTGAAATTCAACTACAAAGATGTTTGTAATTATGTTTCTTAAATAAAAATTTTATTAAAAAAGAAAATAATTACCATAAAAATCCTTATCACATTTTGGATAAAATTTAGACACAAATACTTGAATTTATATGAAATAAATTATAATAAATAATTATAAGAAATAATGTCTTTATGAAATAACTATTTAAAATAAATTGTAATGAGACAAAAACCTTTTTCTTTATGAATAAAATTTGTTTGGATATTGTGTGTGTGTGTCTGTGTGTGTGTGTGTGTGTGTGCGTGTGTGTAGTAATAATGGTTTGGGTTGCACGGTTGATGCTCAGGGCTTAATACAGGCTCTACACAACGAATACGGTCCACACCTAATGATGCTTAGACGCTTCTCCTAGATTCTCCTATATTGTTGTCTGATAGTA
>PVKC010031272.1:0-14608 GCA_004027635.1 Crocidura indochinensis
AAAAATAAAGGGTGCTACAACAGAGCAAGATATGATATAAGTGAATAGTATAAGGGTGGAGATGGGCCCCACCCCTCCACCCCCCACCCCCCCACCTCCCACCCTGGCTTAAGAGGTCCTGGGAGGCTAAGGGAAAGGTGTATTTTACAGGGAATTGAACGTGAAGGCAAAAGAAAGGAGCAGAAGCCTTGTGCTTAGTGGCACTGATGGAGTTGTCTGGTGACAAGCTGAGGGTGAGCCATCTTGAGTGAAAGTCAGCAAAGGTGCATCTTTGCTGTCTTTCAAGTGCACAGAAAGAGAAGAGAAATCAGGAACCAGCATCCTGGTTGGGGTTGTTGGGGTCCTTGCTCAGACATCGTGTGTTCCAGATGCTTCACAAAAACTTTCTGCTGTGGCCTTCCTGGGAAGGCATGTTGATCCAGGATGTGGTTCAGGATGTGTTGGCTTCCGGTGAGAGAATGTTTAATGAGGAGGGACCTCCCCAGTAGCGATGCTTAATTATCTCACCAAAGCTCCAGGGGCTGGAGCTGCCCACATTGATGCAGAAGGGCCATGCCTGTCTGGTTTCATGTCTGATTTCTCTGAGAGCCTGTGTGTGTGGTCTTAGACTCATTTCCCTGTGCTCGCCAACAGTGACAGCAGCTCTGTCCAGAACTGAGTTCCATGCAGGAAGAAAAAGGCTGGGGGTGGGGGGGGTCAAGGGTCTTCTCCTAATGAGGCTTTGTCTTTCCAGTGATGAATGCCTGGATAAATGCTCTGTAGCAACTTCCCCCATCCCTGAAATCTCATGGGCTAAAATGGAACTGTCTATGCTACTTGATTTCTGGCAAAGATTTGAGCCCTCCTGCATGACCCAGCCCTCCCTCCATGTAGATTCCCAGCTTCCAAAAAAATCACTATGCACTTTCTGAAAAATACCAGAACTCTCTGTGGCTGAGCAGAGAATAGGGATGATGAATGAGGAGACAGGGAAGTGTCTGCCACCACGTGTGAAAGGTTCCTGCCCTTGTGGTTCCTCTGGGGTCTTCTCCAGTTCGTGACTTCGGTCTTCTTTTTCAAAATCACACCCCTGCTTTTTAAAGAAGATAGTTTCAGCCCAATCTGACTTGGAAAAAGAAAAGGGAACCCTCAAACTCCAACTAACAAATTTTTATTTAGAGAATATGTCATTGTCACCCTCCCCCAAATTGGATGAATGAATGTACTTATTTTATTTTATTTTGTTTTTAAAATAATTTTAAGGGCTGGAGAGATAGCACAGTGGTGGGGCGATTGCCTTGCATACGGTCAACCTGGAAGGAACCTGGTTTGATTCTCGGCAACCCATATGGTTCCCCCAGCCTGCCAGAAACCAGGAGTGTGGAACCAGGAGTAACCCCTGAGCACCACTAAGTGTGACCCAACAGTCAATCAATAAAGTTTAAAAATAAATAAATAAAATTAAAACAAAATTTTTAAAGGACCAGAGAGATACTACAGCAGTGATATGTCTTGCATGTTACTGACCAGAGTTGGTTTCCTAGCATACCATATGGTCCCTCCAAGGCATCAATCACCAGGAGTAAGCCTTAAGCACCATTGGGAGCAACCTCAAAATAAACAAACAAACAAACAAGGCAAAAAAAATAAAATAAAATATGTTCTAGTTATTTTGCATTTTCCCAACTCACCTCCTTATCTAAACCTACTATTAACAACCAGCCAGCTTTTAGGGCCAGCTGCTCTAAATAAAGATCAGGGTTCTTAGATGATCATCCTCCGCTTGTTTATCTGAATTTTGCTTGTGGATTCAAAGACTAGGACAGGCTGGAGAAAGAGTTCATCAGATTGAGATCTCCACATGCAGGAGAACTAAATTTAATCCCTGGCATCATATATTCCCCTAAGGTAGTACTGGGTGTGTCTACATACACACACACACACACACACACACACACACACACCTATACAAACCACACCTCTGACTATATGGTAGAGATTGAAAATTTGAAATATGGCTAAGTAGTTTGAGGACTTTAATATTTTTGGGACCAGAGAGATAATACAATGGGTAGGGTGCTTGCCTTATATGTGACAGAACTGAGTTTAATCCCCGGCATCTCATATGGTCCTCTAAGTCTGCCAGGTGTGATCCTTTAGTGCAGAACAGGGAATAAATCCTGAGCACAGCAAAGGAAACACACACCAAATCACTTTTTATCCATTTTTCATTTATTTCTATTTAAAATTTGTTTCAGTTTCTGGGAAACTTCTATGTATACTTCTATTTTATTTTTGAACAAGGGATTCAGAAAGTTTTTATTCAGAAGGTTAATGATGTCATTCAATAGACAAGGAAAACCAGAACAACTTTTGTATCTTTTTTTAAGATTAGAATACATGATTTTATTGACAGGAGATTCTGTTACCTAGAACCAAATGCACCTACAAATCTAGCCTGCTATATTATTTTTATTTTGAAGGTGAATATCTTTTTAAAAAAATATTATTGTATTTAAACACTGTGGTTTACAAAGTTCTTTATAATACAGTTGTTTGTAGCAATCAAAGTTTCAAACACCAGTCCCACCATCAGTGTAACATTCCCTTCACTATTGTTCCCAATTTCCCACCCACCCCCAAGTCTGCCCTTTGGCAGGCACAAAATAATTTACTTTATATTACTTTGTTACAACTTAATGGTAATAGAATTATCAAAAAAGAGTACTCTACTAAAAGAAAAATTGTGAAAATTGTTATATCTCACAATGGGGTCATTAAATCATTGTCTGAAAGTTTACCAAGCTATTTGTTGCTAGTTGTGTGTTCTGTGGTATTGGTTTTGTTTGTTGAACTTAGATGGCTTCTATGCTACTTTTAAATCTAATTTGGTGTGTTCCTACTGGGGTGTCAGCATTGAAAAATTTGGAGTTGTCTTGCAGCCATATATGTACCACATGTTCAGGAATTTCAGGATCTGTGGCACTAGGCCAATGAGGTGACATGGCAGTGGATCTGGAACATGGCTGCGGTTGCCAAGGCTTCCAGAAATACAGAGTATTGGGGGAGACTTCCCACCCTCAATCTGAGAAGATCCCAGAGTTTCTGGCTTCAAAATTGACACACCTGGAGTTTTGGTCTGTTTGGTGTCTCTGCAGAGATTCAGTTATAAAGTGGAGAAGTTGGGTCATTGGCATGGAGGCAATTATGAATGGAGCTTGCTGGGGTTGGGGTGTGGCAGGGACTTGGCCCACCACTCCTCCCGAGGGTACACAGAGTTTTAAGCTGTGAGATAGCATGAATTTTGACAGTGTGGCTTACATCTCTTTAAAGAATAAAATTAGGGGGCCAGGCGGTGGTGCTGGAGGTAAGGTGCCTGCCTTGCCTGCGCTAGCCTAGGACGGACCTCGGTTCGATCCCCCAGTTTCCCATATGGTCCCCCAAGCCAGAAGCGACTTCTGAGCGCATAGCCAGGAGTAATCCCTGAGCGTCACCGGGTGTGGCCCAAAAGCCAAAAAAAAAAAAAAAAAAAGAGTAAAATTAGTCTATGGAGCTGGCTGATGTGTTGTGTTGACATGGTAGTGGATCTATGTATCGTCTTAATATGCTTGTAAGTCTCTAATTCGGGTATGTAATTCTGTTCTTTTCAACTGTAACTTTTCTGAAATCTAGACATAAGTGTACTATCTATAATAAGAATAACATCTGAACTCAGGTTTACTGAATAGATCAAACGTACACTGGCTTCCAAAGACTTCCTGGGGGGATATTAAAATATTTTAATAATTTTTACATTGACTATGTAATACTATCATGTTTGTTTTTGTCTGATTGTGGAGATTTTGGGCCTCACACCAGGCTCTGTCCTCAGGAGACTACATAATGCCAGGATAAAAATTGGGGCTCCTGTAGATCATCTGCTTAGCCCTTTGAAATCTCTCCCTCCACCCCATCCCAGTTGATATTATTTGAGTTATTTCTACTAGGTTACATATTATTAAATTTAATATCACCAGTTTTTTTTAACTTGATTGATTGGTTGTTGGGCCACATCCAGCCGTGCTCAGTGGTTACTCCTGGCTCTGCACTCAGAAATCTCCCCTGGCAGGCTGGGGGACCATCTGGGATGCCTGGAATCCAACTGGGTCCCTCCTGGGTAGGCTGCATGCAAGGCAAATGCTCCACTGCTGTGTTATCTCTCTGGCCCCTTAATATCACCTGTTTCTTTTCACTTTTTTTTTTTTAACTTACTGCTAGAGAACAGAGATATAACACAGGATACAAGGCACTTGCGTTGCATATGGCTGACCTGGGTTCAATCCCTGATACCTCATATGGTCTCCTGAGCCCCTCCAGGAGTGACCCCGGAGTGCAGAGCCAGGAGTAAGCAAGCCCTGAGCACTTCTGGGTGGGCTCTCTGCCAAAAAAAAAAAAGAAAGAAAGAAAGAACAAAAAGACACAGCTAAAATAATATTCCTCCAGCAGGGCAATAGAGTGGTCAAATGATTGCATGAGTTCAGGAACCTCATCGGTAGCCCAGAAAAGGTTCAAAACTAAAACTCAGGTTCCCCGCACCCCACTCTCTCTTTGGTGACATCCTGGTGCCCAGCTGCTGGACAGACGTTCCAGGGTGGTAGTGAGCTTTGTCAGTCCTGCAGAGAGCAAAAGCCTTGGCAGACATTCTTGGAGGCTGTGGCTTGCGGAAAATGACGAGTGTTCATGGAAAGAAACTCATGATTTAGGACACTGAATCTCAGAGGGCACTTTCTGAGCTTGAGGTCATCCCATCGGACGTTCTTGTTCAGAAAGTTCTCACAAAGGGGGTGGTTTTTGCTTCTGGGCAGATTTCTCGCCGTCCCCAGGGATCTGGTGACCCAGAACAGACAGAAATCACGCAGGCTATGTGCAAGACAGAGGAAAGGCCAAGGAATGACGTTCACACACACACACACACACACACACACACCACATGTATGCACACACGCATGCACACACTGATACATCACATGCTTGCATATACGCACACTCACTCCACGCAGTGGCTGCACCAGAAAGATTTGCTGTGTCTTCAAAAACAGCCCTCAAATTGCAATCAGGACAAAAGGGCCTTCCTAGCCCATGACCAGAGCTTGGAGTCCAGCAATTCAATTAGGATGCAAAGGCACAGTAGTGTCTGCTGTCTACCCTGCTGTGAGTGACTCTTTTACAAAGAACTGTGTTCAATAGACCCTCAACCAACACATTTGTATTGAATTCCTTGTGCCAACCAATAAGTTAAAACCATTCATACCAATTTACAGGTCTGAGTTGTACATTAATGACTTATTTAGCTGAACTGGGAGTAAGTTGTACTTTACTTGTCTGAATTGGTGAAGACAGATGCATAGATGATTTTTCAGAGTTCAAAAGTATGGAAATAGTTCATTTATATTATATAAGATAATTTAGCCACCATACTGATTAAAGATTGCAATCTTTTTTTTTAAACTTTATTTATTGTTGATTGATTGGTTTTTGGGCCACCCCCAGTGGTGCTCAGGGATTACTCATGACTCTAAGCTCAGAAATTGTCCCTGGTGAACTGGGGGACCATCAGGAATGCCTGAAATTGAACTGAGTTCCTCCCAGGTCAGTCACATGTAAGGCAAATGCCCTACTGCTGTCCATTTTCAAGACTGTAGTCTTGTCGGATGAATGTATTTTCATCTCCAACACTAAATTTGGGGGATTTCAAGAAAAGTTCATCATAATAAAGGGCCTGACATGCACCTTAGACTGAAAATTAATTTTATAGAAACAATTATATATATAAACAGAGATCTAACTGGCCCAGCTAAATAGCTAAGCAGTAGAGCTCTTGCCTTGCACCCAGTCAATAGAGGTTCAATCCCTAGACCACATATGATCCCCCAATCCTTCCAGAAGTGCTTCCTGGGCACAAATCCAGGAATAAACTTTGAGTACTGCCAGATATGGCCCCCTTCAACAAAACAAGCAAAATATTTAGGGTTTTTTTTTTTTTGGCATTTTGGGTCACACCAGGCAGTGCTCAGGGGTCACTCCTGGCTCCATGCTCAGAAATTGCTCCTGGCAGGCACGGGGGACCATATGGGGCACTGGGATTCGAACCAATGACCTTTTGCATGAAAGGCAAATGCCTTACCTCCATGCTATCTCCCGGGCCCCCAAAATATTTAAAAGTCATGCATACAAACCTACATAAGAAAAATGACATCTTTTCATTGGAAGAAACTTCTGTATGTGCAGAGGGTAAAGAACCATACACTGAGATGAACTAAATGTCCCTAAGTGAAGTCATGTATAAAATTACTTTCTTCTTTTTGTAGGGAGGGGAGTAAATCCAGTGGTGCTCAGAGATAATTCCTGACTCTCTGCTCAGGAATTGCTCCAGGTGGGACTAGGGGGGACCATATGGGGTTTTAAGAATTAAACTTCTGTCAGTAATGTGCAAGGCCAGCTAAACTACCACTCTGGATCCTTTGTTTTCTTAACATTTTGGGGATAGAGATCCTGCTAACAGTGCTCAAGGGAGATTCGATCACCTTGCTGATATTTAGCCTCTAAGTGTGGACTAGATAATTAGTTCCAGTGGTTCTGGTTAGCACTAATGTTAAACTTGTGGTGTTCAGGGGTCACCAGAGCTAAGTTTACTGATGCATAGGAGACCATGAAGTGCTGGGGATCAAATTTAGGGCCTCTATATACAAGACATGTGTATCACCCTTTTTTCTTTCTTCTACTTTTTGTTTTGTTTGGGGGGCCACGATTGGAGATGCTCAGGGCTTACTACTGTCTCTGTGATCAGAAGTCACACCTGGAAGGCTCAGGGAACCATATGGGAATGGTTAGCTGCATGCAAGACATGCACTGTACTACAGCTCCAGCCCCAACTGTAAGCCTTTGAGTCCACTTTCCTGGCTCCCCTATCAAATATATTTTAATATTAAGTATAATATTGTACTTTTGTTTGTTTGTTGGGGGGCCATATCCAGTGATACTAAGGGCTCACTTCCAGGCTCTGCACTCAGGAATCATCAGTCCCTGGCAGTGCTCTAGGGGTTGTATAGCATGCCAAGGATTGAACCCGGGTATGCTGCATGCCTTGCAAATGCCTTATCTGCTATACTCTCTGGATCCTCAGATGCTATTTTTATCATATAGCTTTGAAAAGAAAGTTGCTGCAGTGCCCTTCATTTTCTCCATGAAATCAATTTTTTATTATATTTTAAAAACTAGTCTGCCCTTAACACCTTTCTATTTTTTTTTTTTTCATTTCTCATCCTGGATGCTCAGACTTGACTTAAAATTTTGGAGCCATTGGTAACATTGGGACAGAAAGTGTTTAAGATGTATTGTGTGAGAAATTCACCCACAACTTGCCTTTCTCATGTTGTGCAAGGTTCCTTGCACTGTGAGTTCCTGAGAAAAGTAGCCAACAGATCACATTCAGTTCTTTCTTCTAAATAAGTCCTCACTTCTGAGTTCCTTTCTGCTGCTTGTGTCCAATATCTCCACCATTCTTTACCTTATATAATGCTATATATTTTGGGAAGGTCACACCTAATTGTACACAGGGCTTACTCCTAGCTCTGCACTCAGCACTCACTCCTAGTGGACTCAGAAGGACCCTATATAGTGCCTGGTATCAAATGCAGTTTGACTACCTTGCAGCAAGTGCCCTGTTTGCAGTACTGTTGCTTCAGTCACTATAATATCATATATTTAAAAACAGTGCATTGGATCGATAGCACAGCAGTTAGGATGTTTGCCTTGCATGCTGTTGACCTGGGACAGACCTGGGTTCAATTCCCAACATCCCATATAGTCCCTTGAGTCTGCCAGGAGCAATTTCTGAATGCAGAGCCAGGAGTAACCCCTGAACACCACTGGGTGTGGCCCATAAAACAGAAAACAAAAATATAAATTAAATAAAAATAAAAATAGTGTAATAAAAATAGAATAATTGGGAATGAGAGAGAGAACACACAGAGAGAGATAGTGAGGTACTTTCCTTGCATGTGTTCAAGCTCAGTTCAATTTCTGGTACTACCTCTGGTACCTTAAATACTCCCAGAAGTGATCTGTCTATCTGTCCATCTTTTATATTGTGGCAAAAAACACAATATGCATGCATACAGTTTTGCGACAGTCCCCATCACCCACCCCAGAACCTTTAGCGGAAACTCTGTACTCATTAAACACAAACTCCCATCTCTCCTCCCTCTAGTCCTGGCAACCTTCTCACTTTCTATTTCTGAATTTAGCTCATACAAGCACTTCAAAATCACAGACTCATAAAGTATATATTCTCTTGTGTCTGGATATTTCAATGAATGGAAAGTCTTCAACTTTCATCTTGGGAAGCCTGCACTACAGATGTCCTTCCTACCTTTCTAACTCTGTATTTTAGTCCTGAGGGTGGACATACCACATTTGATTTGTCCATTCAGCCTTGGATGGCCACATGGGTTGAGTCCTTTGGTTATTCTGAATAGTGTAGCTATCAATATGACTGTACAATTATCTCAGCAATTCCTTTGCTTGAAGTACATATTATTGAACCACATAATAATTATCCTTTGGTTGAGTTTCTTGGCTCTCTCGGTTTAGTTTGGTTTGCGGAGCCCACATGACAGTCCTGGAGGGCTGCTTCCAACTCTGTGCTCAGGAACCTGCCAGAGATAAAAAAAAAAACATGTCACTTACCTTCAAGGCATGCACTCAGCCCATTGAGTGATATCTACAGTTTCTCTACTTTTGTTTTTTTAAAAAAATCCAACTTTTTTTTATTGTAGCTGCACCATCTTACTCAGTATAGAGTGACTTCGGTCACTTTCTTTCTTCCTAATTCAGTGAATTTTCTTCTTTTTCTAGGGAGAGGGAGGCCTTGGGTAACATATATCTGTGCGCAGGACTTCCTCTTGGCTCTGTGCTCAGGGATCACATCTGGCAAGGACTGAGGGACCATATGTTTTGCTTAGGATCAAACCCAGGTTGGCCATATGCACAAGTATCCTACCCACTGTATATCTCTCTTCCTCTGGATATCTTCTTAAGACCAAGTACCCACTTACATTTGCTTCTGAATTCCTCAGAACAACTTCCTCAATTTTTGTAGATTCCCTGTAAATACTTAAAAAATAAAATGGTTTTCAAGGGAGCCAGAGAGATGATGCAGGGTTGGGATATATGTCTTACAGGTAGCAGGCATAGATTCTGTCTCTGACATTAAATGGTCCCTCAAGTATCACCAGGGACAATCTTGGAGTCCCCTAACTGAACTTGGCAGTAATTTTGAACACCAATGAAAGTAGACTGAGTAATTCCTGTCACTGCAGGCCCCAAATAGTATAGACATTTGGGTCTTCACATTGAGCTTCTGGCCAAGACTTACTGGTGGGCCCACCCCTCAAAATTATTTTCAAGCTTCTAGAAACTTCATCTGCTCTTAGTTTGTTCTTCAATCCTACATTCTCCGCTTTGCTCTCACATATTGTGATGCAGCCAACTTCTGCTAATCAGTTCCATACTTGTCATTATTTCGATCCTTGGTCATAAAGAAGGGCATTTCTTCTAGGGTCACACAGCTGTCGCAAGCATGGCAACCACATGGGAAAGACCAGATCTTGGGTCCTGGCTCCGCACTAAAGAACTATCTGACCTCAACAAATTCATGGTTGTGTAATGAAAACACTTGGAACATCTTGGCCTAGTAATTGAGTGACCTAGAAGGCTTTCCTCACACAGCCACCACCTCCATTGGGATGGCTGAAATGGTGGAGCCGAGAGCATCTTTCTATTATCTTTTTTTTAGTCTGTTCTAATTATGGGGGTGTATTTACATGGTGTTTTTCTCTTCTCATCAGTCTTATCAAACTTCCATAGCCACTGGCTCCTCAAGACTCAATGGGAATTGTGAATTGTCTTAGAACACAAACCAGTGTAAGTCTGGCTTCGCTTTATATGGATTCTGGTGTCAAAGGTAGCCACAGGTCTGCTGGACCTATAATTCTGATTGCTGTTATTTCATTCCAAATAAGTGTAGAAGTTGTTCAAGTGGTGTGAGTTGGTATATATGTGTGCGTGTGTCCATGCATGCATGTATCCATGCATAAGGGCCTCAGCTGGCAGAGTTTGATCAATCCAGCTAGCTATGGTGCTTGGAATTTACAGGGACCACATCTGAAACACATGGGTACCCATGCAATTCTGAAGATTGAACATAAAACTTTGCATGTGCCAGGAATGTTTTCTAGTTCTTTCTAGCTATGTCTCCGATTCTCGGACTCCTTCTGATACTCAATTCACTTCTCTTTATATAATTAGACCAACACCCCACTGATCATCACCACCATGAGGACTGGACTCAATCCAGAAATCCCCACCATCCCAGGCACAGGACAAACTGGCCCCCTTGGAATTTCTCAGGGCTTCCCAATCTCCTTGTCTGTGTCCCGGTTTCCTCAAGGTGTGGTTTTTGGATCGAAAGGCCATCACCATCTTGAAACACAAGGGAGCTTTCTGCAATTTGGTTTTTTATGAGATCAGCATTTTGCTTCTTGGGAAATGTTAAAGCCTTCTCTTTTTGAACTTTGAGATTTCTTGATGTACTTTCAGGAGAGAAAATAAAAAGCAGAGGGTAGCACAAAGTGCACTTACTTCATCACTCAGAAAGTCAAAGAAGGTCGTTTCCATGCTGAGCTGGTCTTTCTCAGCAAACCGTGTCCCTGGGTGAGTACAAGTCAGATCGCTCATGTCAGTGCGAGTTGGGAATAGCCCAGTCTGATCCTGCAAATAATTCCTTCTGGGTGTTATACTAGGGTCTGGGAGAAACTGCTCTGCTGTTCCCACAGCCTTATTTAAAACTCCTCCAATTTCTCCCCCCAAGATGATCCCCTGGGCATAAGGAGAGAACCAAGTAGGAGTCAAAAGATACCAATGGTTATTGCTGCTTTCTGGATACATGGAAGATCTGTGTGGGAGAGGGGGTGAAGGTGCCACATCTTTTCCCTTTTCCAGTCTCTGATATTCCTTGCCCATCTGCATGTCCTGAAACTGTTGTCAGAGGCTGATCACATCACTGTCACCTCTCTTGGTTTGTGTGGTAACCAGGTGGGGGACCCCTGCCTAATTCAAATTCATCTGAATGCCACTGGGGTCAGTGAGTATGCACCAGGCTTTCTGCTCTGCACTCTCTCTGGAGCCACCCCAGCCCCAAGCAGCAACCCTTCCCCCACACCTTCATTTTCCATTCCTTCCAGGCAGCTCCCCTTATCTGATCCAGCTCCCCCTATCTGCCAATACCACCTTCTGGAGTCTTAGAAGGTCCTTGCTTCCACATATGAAGCCTTGGGGGACATACTTTGTTTTTTATTTGTTTGTTTTTGTTTTAGGGGCCACACCCTCGGTACTCAGGAGTTACTCCTGGCTCTGTGCTCAGAAATCACACTCCTGGCAATCTCTGGGGATAGGGGGCTTTGAGGTGGTCTAGATAGGATGCTGGGGATCAAAGCCAGATCTGCCACTTGCTAAGGCAAATAAATGCCCTACCCACTGTGCTATCACTTTGGCCCCAAGTAAACACACTCCTCATGTGAGCTATTTATGGATGTAGACACAGAGGAATGGAATGGAGGGATAGCAGACTGGCTACATTTTTCTTTATTGGGGTGGGGTTGTTTGTTTTGGGGTCATATCCAGTGGTGCTCCTGGTTTATGTCTGATTCTGTGCTCCAGAATGACTCTTAGTGGTGTTCATGGGACAATATGGGGTGCAGGGAATCAAACGAGTTGGGCTGATCACTTACAAAGCAAGCACCTTAGCCTCTGTAATAGCACCAAGGGTTTACTCCTGTCCCTTTGTTTATTTCTGCAGTGGTTGTTGGTGATATTTTTTTCTGTTCTAAGTGGCCAGAGAGATAATACAATGGGTGGGGTGCTTGCCTTGTGCACGAATCAACTCAAGTTTCATCCCCAGCATCTCACATATTCCCTTGAGCCACACTAGAAATACATAATCCCTGAGCAAAGAGTCAAAGTAAGCCCTGAGCACACTTGGATGTGACTTATAAACAAAACAAACAAATAAAATTATTTTTTTTTTATTCTTAGCAAGTCCTGTATTCACTTCCAAAGTCACCGCTACCCATTTGCACTTTGTTTCCTGGCTAACTAACAAGGAAATAACTTTATAAAGTTGAATACTCGATGAATGTTAAAGAAGAGAATTTGCTTTTGCTGAGCACTTTCCTTGTGTTTATTGGCACACCCAATCTGTGTGTGCTGTTCAGATCTCAGACTTTTCTTCTAAGTTAAGTCTCTCTCTTTTATGGGTTTATTTATCTGAGTGTTTACGCCAACTTGAGTAGCCAGAATGAAATAGTAAAAACCGGATGTGTGTAGACAATAGAAACTTATTTTCTCAAAGTTGGGAGGCAGGAAAGTCCAAGAGCAAGCTGAGGGTCCTACTGGATGGAGAGAGAGAAAGAGAGAGAGAGAGAGAGAGAGAGAGAAGAGAGAGAGATAAAGAGAGAGAGACAAAGAGACAGAGAGACAGAGAGACAGAGACAGAGACAGAGAGACAGAGACAGAGACAGCAGAGTTAGTAACAGAGACAGAAACAAAGACAGAGAGAACTGTCCTCTAGGGCTGGAGACACAGCACACATGTCTGACTGCCTTGTGGCTTTTCCTTGGGGAGATTTGTAATGAGCATGTATGGAACAGAAAATACAGCAGGATGCAGTTCCATTGAACTCTATTTTCAGTGAGTCTTAGTTTCCTCCTAAATTTTATCCCTTCTCCAAACACTACCATTTTGGGAACTATTCAACTGTATTGAATCAAATTCAATATCATGAATTGGGGGGAGTTACAAAGCCATCATGGCCAGTTACTATTTTTTTTTCTTTTTTTTTTCTTTTTTTTTTTGGGGGGGGGCATACCCGGTGAAGCTCAGGGGTTACTCCTGGCTATTCGCTCAGAAGTCGCTCCTGGCAGGCACGGGGGGTGGGGGGGGGACCATATGGGGAACCGGGGGATCGAACCGCGGTCCGTCCTAGGTTAGCGTAGGCACCTTACCTCCAGCGCCACCGCCCGGCCCCCAGTTACTATTTTTTTACCTGTTATATATATTGGTAAAATGTGTGTACTGGTTTGTAACCATCTTATACAGATTTAGATAAATCTGCAAACATTGTCTTCTGGACCATAACTTGTCTTTTTGTTTCATTCATCCCATCTTTGGTCACAGTGATGCTTTTCATCGACATGTGTCTAATTCATCCATCCTTCCATATATATATGTATATATATATATAGACATGTGTCTAATTCATCCATCCTTCCATATATATATATGTTATAAAATAATAAGACGTCTTTTTCTGATTTATTTAACACAGACTATTTTACCCCCAAGGTCATAAACATGTTTGTTCTTCTGTAATGTAACTGAAAAGCTTGTTCATAGACTTTTGAAGTTGAGGCTCTTGGCAGGGGCTGGATCAAGGTCCATTTAAAACTAACAATTCAGTTCCTTTCATGGTTATTAGTTTAATGTTTTCTGCTTGTACTTAGACACATTTGGGCAACCTATTTTTTAAAATTATTCTTTGTATTGGGGTCTTACATTCAATGCTCTAAAGTCGTTCACAATGTTCTCTTTAAAAAATTCTCCTTTCTGTGTGGACATTCATCCTTTTAAAGGCCTGATGCTATCTATTAATTTTTTCTCTTTATATTATTCATTCTAATCAAATACTTGTTTTATCTCACAAAAGCAGACCTGTCGTTTGCTGAGTTGTCTTTTATTTTATTCATTTCTGCATCTGTATTAATGAATTTATTTTTTATGGCTTACTTATTTGGCTTCTTATTTTTGTTTTTAATATTTTTTTATGTTCTAGTAAATAAATGTAAGCCTCGCCTGGACTTCTGAAAAGTGCACTGGCCCATTGGTTTTGAGGTAACTTACTGATTCACTGTGACCAACTTGAAGTAATTTATTTGCTCTTTAAACCAAGAGATCTTCAATAGCATGTACTTTAGGAGTGTAGAGACTTTTGGCTCCCTGTTTATTCATTCTTTTTTATGGAAGGGGGTAGCACACCTGACTTCGGGCACTCAGAAATTATTTCTGGCATGGGCCAGAGATATAGCATAGCGGTAGGGCATTTACCTTGCACACAGCTGATCCAGGATGGACCTGGGTTCAATCTCCTGTCTCCCATCTGGTCCCCCAATCCAGGACTTATATTTTTTTTCTTTTTGGGTCACACCCGGTGACACTCAGGGGTTACTCCTGGCTCTGTTCTCAGAAATTGCTCCTGGCTTGGAGGACCATATGGGATGCCTGGGGATCCAACCGAGGTCTCAGCCTCGTGCAAGGCAAACGTTCTACCACTGCACCACCATTCTGGTGCAGGAACTATTTCTGAGCAAAAAGCCAGGAGTAACCCCCACCCCCCCACCCCGTCACTGGGTGCGGCCCAAAAACAAACGAACAAACAAAAAGTACAGAGATCGGGCCGGAGAGATAGCACAGTGGCGTTTGCCTTGCAACCAGTGGATTCAGGACCTAAGGTGCTTGGTTCAAATCGAATCCCGGT
>PVKC010031274.1:0-14579 GCA_004027635.1 Crocidura indochinensis
ACAGGGTTTATCAGGGTAGAAACTACAAACACTGTAACAGCCAACATACACCGAGGAGCAGTGCCCAAAACACATGTAAGAAGAGCAACACAGACTCTTGACTACATATTGTACCACAAAGAAACCAGCAACAGTAGAAACTGAAGCATAGAGAGAACAGGTATGTAACCAGCCTTCTACAAAGGCTCATAATAATCCCATAAGAAACTCCATTAATATGCCATTTAATTTATGATAAAGGAACTGAGAATATGAAATGTATTAACATAGCTTTTTAAACAAACGATGCTAGGAAAAATATATCACTACATGTAAAAAATTAAAAATTGATCTCTTATCTCAGACCTTACACAAAGGTCAATTTTTGGGGGAGGGGTCACACCCGGTAGTGTTCAGGGATTATTCCTGGTTCTATGCTCAGAAATTGCTCCTGGCAGTCTAGGGGGACCAGATGGGATACCGGGACTCAAACCACCGTTCTGCATGGAAGGCAAGCGCCTTGCCTCCATGCTATCTCTCCAACTCCACAAAGGTCAATTTTAAGTGGATCAATGACCTAGAGATCTGTCCAGAAACTATAAACTACTTAATATTAGAGAAATCTAAATCAAGACAGCAATGAGATATTAGGGGCCGGCAAGGTGGCGCTAGAGGTAAGGTGTCTGCCTTGCGATCGCTAGCCAAGGAAGGACCGCGGTTCGATCCCCCAGAGCCCTAGATGCCCCCCCCACCCAGCCAGGGGAGATTTCCAAGCGCTTAGCCAGGAGTAACCCCTTAGCATCAAACAGATGAGGTCTGAAAAAACAAAACAAAACAAAAAAACAAAAAAAAGAAAGATAAAAAACAATGAGATATTATCTCACACCCATGAGAATGACACATGGGAACAAACTGTGCTGATAGAAATATGATGAAAAAGGAACTCCCCGCTACTGCTGGTGAAAAAGCTGTCTGTCTGTTCAACCCCTATGGAAAACAGTATGGAGAGCCCTCAGTAAACTTTGAATTTAGCATTTCCATTTTGGGTGTCTATCTCCAGGACATAAAAACATTAATTCCAAAGGACATATGCATGCCATTATTCATTGCTGCAATGAGTACAATGGCTAAGACATGGAATCAACCTAAGTGTCCAATGAAAGATAAAAGAATTATGAAGAAGTGGTACATGAACACAATAGAATGCTATAAAGCCACAAAGAATGATAAAAACATGCTATTTACTGTAACCTGATTGGAACTGAAATATATCATGCTGAGTGGAGTAAGACAAAAGAAGACACACATAGATTGAACTCACTTATCTGTGGTATTTTAAATACTGTATTTTTCACTCTATAAGCTGCACCTGACCATAAGACGCATATAGTTTTTAGATGAGGAAAACAAGAAAAAATAAAAGTTGGAGAAATGATCAAATAGTCTTAAACGAAAGCTCTATTTGTGACGGTGAATGTACATTAACCTGATTGCTCTTACTATATGATTTGTCTGAGCTATAAATGTCCAGTGGTTAGTAAATGCTCTCCTTTCCTGCACTCAGGCTTAAGCTCCAGGCAGCATTTGCTCCATAAAATGCACATTTTCTCCCATCTTATTTTAGGGGGAATGCATCTTATGGTGCAAAACTTATGGTAATTATATTAGGAAATATAATGTAGTAAAGAGGGTATGTCTAATTACCCTTGATCCCAAGCCTAGGGAGGGGGAAGACAGATTAGAAAATAAATCATGGGGACTGAAGAGATAGCATGGAGTTAAGGCATTTGCCTTTCATACAGAAGGATGGTGGTTCAAATCCCCGCATCACATATGGTCCCCTAAGCCTGCCAGGAGCAACCTTTGAGCATAGAGCCAGGAGTAACCTCTGAGTGCTGCCGGGTGTGACATAAAACCAAAAAAAAAAAAAAAAAAAAAAAAAAAAAAAAAAAAAAAAAAAAAAAAAAAAAAAAAAGAAAGAAAGAAAAAGAAAATAAATCAAGGAGGGAATGAAGATTAGAAAAGGAAGTAATAGGAACAGGTGTCTGGCTTCAGTTATGTTGGGGATGATAGAGAGGGGTAACAGCTATATATCCAAACACAGACTCAGCACACTAAAAGCATGAGATCTAAGATGAAACCACTGAACTTTTATGTTTCTGCCAAGGGGCACATATACTCTCTTTACTGAATTATATTTCCTAGTACAATTATTTAATATATCACATATAAGTGAGATCAGGCAGCAGGTTGGAAATTTGGATAGGGTTGTGGACGGTGTTGGAGTATGGGAGCACTGACGAGAGGAATTGATTCTGATGGTGGGATTGGTGTTGAGATGTTATTTGTCTAAAACTCAATTATCAATACATTTTAAAACATGGTCTTTAAAAAAAATAAAAGTCAAAATAAATGTGAAGTAAAAAGAAATAAAGTAAATTTATACTATTAAATTAATCAAGTAAATTTATTCTATAAAATATTAATTAGTTGTATTTTGTTATCTATTATTTATGTTATAAAGTATTATTGTTATTTATGTGAAGAAAAATATTTTATATTTTACTACTTTTAAGAATTTATTTCATTTATTTTTTTTAAAAATAATATCTTTATTTAAGCACTACAATTAGAAACGTGTTTATAGTTGGGTTTCAGTTATAAAAATATTACACCACCCTTTACCAATGCAAGCTGCTCATCAACAATGCCCTCCATCTCCATGCTCCCCCAACCCCCACTTGTATTCAAGACAGACATTCTATTTCTTGAGATCTCACTCACTACCATTGTCATGGTAGTTGTCAGGGCAGTTATTTCTCTAACTAAACTCACCACTCTTTGTGGTGAGCTTCATATCGTGAGCCGGACTTTGCAGCCCTCATCTCTATTGACTCTGTGTATTATTATAATAATAAAAGAATTTTTAAAAGCAGTTTTACTCAAATGTGAACTTATTTTGTATTAGGTAAGACACATCTTCTTCATTGTGAAGACTTCTTAAATCTTTGCATATGACAAAACAGTACTCCTGGGAATAAGTCAGGTCATATATGAAGACATTTGTCAATGTAATCATGGCCCCAAATTAGCAAACATTGAGTTAATTAATCAACAGGGAGGTTGCCCTTCTTGTTTCTGACCTATTTAGCTTATCTCTTTAAAAGCAGATTTTTTTCCCCAGTTGGGCTTGGAGAAAGAGTGCAGCTATTCATGCTTTGAATTGATTCCAGTTATAAGTAGCCTGTTGTTTTGAGTGTCTCTAATAACTAGAAAGTAAACATGACCTCAGTGACATAACTACAGAGCATTAATTTCTGCTCACATATGTAAATGCTTCAACTCGGATTCCCTGTCTTTAGAGGAGATCCATAGTCTTGGTTGGCATTTTGACTGAAAACTTCTGATAACTGAACTTGAAGCCCACTTGATCCCTGTTCTATGGAAGTGTGAGATAAGTGTTACTTATCTCTAAGTTTATGCCTATTTGATACACAACAACAGAAAACTAGCATTGGATATTTTGTTTGCTTGTTTGCTAATATTTCAGAGAATTTACAGATCCATGCCTTTCATTAGTTTTGAAAAAAGTTTTGTTCAATATTTCTTTAAATATGATCCCATTCCATTTTACCTTTCCATTCTCTCTGCATGCTTAAAATCTGGACACTAGGCATCCTTAGAGTTTCATAATGTGTTTTACTTCAAGAAATTTTTATTTCTTTTTCTTTTCTTTTTTTTTGTTTGGGGCCACACCCAATGACTTTCAGGGGTTATTCCTGGCTATTTGCTCAGAAATCGCTCCTGGCTGGGGGGACTATATAGGACTCTGAGGGATTGAACCATGATCCATTCTAAGTTAACTGCATGCAAGGCAAACACCCTACTGCTTATGCCACCACTCCCGCCCCAACTTCAAGAACTTTTAAAAAAAATTGTGTCTCAAATGAAAGTTTGGACCATCCATTAGATTTTTTTCAATTCTGTGAGACTTGCACGGTAAATGTCATCTCTCCAACTCCGTAAGACTTTTTATAATATATACATAAGGCTTAGCATTCTAACAGATGATTTCTATCTTTTCTTAAGTTAATTGTTTTATGCATGTTCATTTTAAGAGTTTAAAAATGTTAAGGGGAAATGGAGTACTAAAAATCACATTCACTTCTTTGTTTCCCTAATTTCTTTTATCTTTGTTCTTAAAATTGTTATAACTGATGGACCTCCATTTATCTCCCAAGTTTTCATCTTCCTGAGTGCATCTCTACTAGTTCTCAGTTATTTTTGCTCTTCAGGAGTTATCCTTAAAGTATAGATGGGTGAGTGGCTGGGGAGAAAACCTGTATGGAAAAAAAAATCAAGAGCATCTCAGTTTGCTTTTTCCCTGTTAGAGTATTGATCCTTTTACATTCTGGCTGCCTTCAAATGTCCTCTGTTTTATTTTTAAATTGCTTTTAAAATGATTTACAACATTTTTGGGGGGGCCACACCCAGTGACGCTCAGGGGTTACTCCTGGCTATGCGCTCAGAAGTCGCTCCTGGCTTGGGGGACCATATGGGAAACCGGGAGATGGAACCGCGGTCCGTCCTAGGCTAGCGCAGGCAAGGCAGGCACCTTACCTCCAGCGCCACCGCCCGGCCCCGATTTACAACTTCTTATATTAAATTATATTTGTTTATTAAAACACCATTCTTTACAAAGGTTTTCACAGTTTAGTTTTAGGAATTCTATATTCCAACATCAGTCCCACTATCAGTGCTAATTTTCCTCCAGTGGTTTCCCCGGGTTCTCTACAACAACTATGCTTTCAATCCCCTTCTCCTTTACCTCTGCCTCCTTAATAGGCACATTTTTATAAGTTTGGTTGTTGTAATTTGGATTTCCTGCTTTCAGTATTATTGACTCTGCAGTTTGTCCATATACCTATATTACTGCTCTATACCATTGATGTACCTGATGTACCTGATACCATAATCTCTGCTTCCTATTACTTCTTGTTCACATTTTCTTGATACTCCTCTCTATTTCCAACTATTAAAGTTGTGTTTCACAACTATGTTATAGTATGGGCTACTAGATCTCAGCCAGTAGTAAGATTACTCAGGTCATCAAAATAATATGAGATGACATTTTCTAAGTGAGTTTTCACCGATCAAAGAAGTCATGTCAAATACCTTTAAAATACAGCTTGAGAATAAGGTGACAAGAATAGGTAGAATAGAAGGAAACATACTCTTAATTAATGGGAAGCTTGTTCATGATTTATGTTTGAAATATGCTCAAAGTTCAGTGGTGTTACAAATATGAATTTTGAATATATTGACATAATAAAAAGGATTCAGAGAAAGCCACTCTAAAAAGAAATAGTGAATAAAGTATGCCTTCATTACATGGGTTTGATCCCTACATACCTGACCTCAGGTGATAGATTTCACATATAATCTAGCTGTATTTTTTGTGCCTTCAAAACCTCAGCTCTGCCATCCATGGTTTTTCTTATCCTTTGTGTCTTGGAACCACTTGGGAATTTCATATTGGAATTCAGTGAAAATCTAGAGTCCTTCAACTGCCAGTTTATCCACCAACAATCTTTATCGGGCAATTTTCTCAGATTTAGTCTCAGTTTCCCAACTTGTGACATGAAGACTCTGACAATTAAGCATGTTTCACTGTCACTTGCCTGGCACATAGCAGACAATCAGTGAGGTCTGCCCCTTTCTCTCTCTCCGTTTTAGCATTGCCTTCCCACGTTCAGCAGGTTATTACATATGGACACTACTCTGTTACTTAGTGTTGACATCCATCTGGCATTGGTAACTTCCTTTTTCATTCTGTCTAGTGCGTGAGTGTTGTGTGTGGGGGGGTTGATGTAGAAGGGTAGGAGTAGTGGGAATTTATGCCGAGAACTCACTCTATCGAAATTCTAATGAATCCAGCAGCCTCTTGTCCAAGTGCAACCAGGCAACTTTCATTATCCCCACTGGCCAAGAGGGTCAGCCTGGTCTGGAAGTGAAAGGGGAGGGGGCAGACAGCAATTTCTAGCACAACAGACGTGATGGCAGAAGGATCATCCGTCTGCAGAGACCCTGAGATGATGCTATTATGGGACCTGTGTAGGGCGAGATTTCAGTGGCATACAGGGCAGGTCTATGGCAGCTCCATTATGATGGGGTGATTACGATGTGTGAACACAGTGCAGATATTCTGAGGTTGGCCAAGCTGAGTGTCTGTATGAACACAACAAAAGAAGTGGAAAATTTTATGCCAGTGTTTCTGTATGGGCCAGTTTGAATCACTCCGCACACATGTCAATAGAGTCGAAACCCATGTTTTGATCCTTCTCCCAGGGTTATGGGAGATGATGCTGACTTTGAAGGTGATAAATGAGGAAACATAATCCCAATCAGCGAAAGAGAAGGGGATTTAGAAGAAAGGTCCAAACATAGAATACTTGCAAAATCTTGAAATCTTTTTATTTTTCACGAAGTACTGTAATTCTTGAACATGAATGTATGTGTATTTTCTTTTTCTAAGAGGTTGCTATATCTTGTTAGAATGTTGCTTATTTTGCTGCCATCTGACTGCCATCAAGCCAGAGATTATGTTAGATCCATGGAGGAAATGGGCGTGTTTGAGTTTCACAAAATCACAAAATCAACCAGTGGCCTGGTACAGAGATCCAGATGGAAAGATCTTATTTTTCATTATAATTCCCTTCACCACCCTTCCTTCTCAGGAGTATGCAAGAGAAGTAGTTAAAAAAAGAGTTTGAATTGCTATTTATTTAGACTGTGAGAGAGATCCTGAGTAAACCTCATAGAATTTTATCAAAAAATTAATTTGGATTGACTGAAGCACCTCCAAGTGATTTCACATTGATGGGAGAGACTTTAAGCAACAGGTAATGATGAATGACAGAATGGTATTTAGATGTAGGAGATGCCATCATCTAGTAGTACTGACATCATTACAGAGTTTACTTCCCTAAAAAGGTTTCTTCATTCTTCTCTCTGCTCATCCTACATCCCTGGAGCAGACCAGCCCTGGACAAGTGCAGGGGGAATAGAGAATATAGAGTGCTAGTCTGCACAAATTACCTCTTGACCTGAGAGAAGAGGTATGAGTCCCACTGTTTTCTCATTTGTCCCCTTGTACTCCAACAAAATGAATGGTTTTCCTCTTTTGTAGCTAAAGAAGCAAAAAAGATGAGATCATAAGACTTTTTTAATCAGCAGGAGCTTGGAGCTATCTCACTACATCACAGTGTGTAGAACTTCAGGTCTCTTCCACTTTTCTGTTTATATCTCAGGAGATTGGGGGCTATTGTTCTACAATGAAGTGAAACTTTCTCTAGCTCTTGTGGATGATTCTAGACCTTTACCAAGTGGTTACAAATGGCTGTGGGAAAGCATTTTCGATGATAAGCACATGCATCAGTGCAACCCAGCTCTCCTGGAAAATCAAGTCAGTCTTATGCTGAGGAAATTACACTAACTTGTAACCCCAGCTGATAGGTCTGAATATGATAGCTTTACTAGTTAATTCTATGATTTAGGCATCTTGCTAAACTTTTTGTGCAATAAGAAAATGAGACTATCCTTTTTTTTATGGTTTTTGGGCCACACACAGTGACACTCAGGGGTTACTCCTGGCTATTTGCTCAGAAGTCGCTCCTGGCAGGCATGGGGGACCATATGGGGAACCGGGGGATCGAACTGCGGTCTGTCCTAGGTTAGCACAAGGCAAGGCAGGCAGGCACCTTACCTCCAGCGCCACCGCCCGGCCCCGATACTATCCTTATATGACTGTGAAAGAGGTTAAAACATATGAAATTATAAGTGTACATGAATGGGTACCCTCCTTCAGAATGCATTTACTTGTCTTTTAATTGTCAAGAGTGATTGGGTACTTGACCATAGCAGGTGACAGGGAAATCATTGCTAAAATGAACTTTCCTGGGAAGTGCGTTCAAGATGCAGCTTCATGATAGGGTAGTTGTGCTATCTCTGGAGGTAGCTAATTCAAGACTTAGTTCATCCATGAACCCTATGTCTGAGTTCCTGTAGGGGAAATGGAACAACAAGGTCTTGGATACAGTGTTTATTTTAGATCTTTCCCTGTTGTTGGAAGGTGTGAGTTAAGAGTCTTGATATTATGCTTTAAGGTGCATAGTTGATGTACCTGAAATTTCAGACATCACAGCTCCTCTGTCATCAAACTGTGCCTTCCATGGAGAAAACTGGGCCTTGTGGTGTTCTGGGAGTCCATGGCTGGCATATAGAACCAAAGTGATTCTGTCAGGGTTGGAAATCCTATTTTGCTTGGGTTATTTTCCTGCTTTGCTTCAGAATGGAAAGCAATCTTTCTTAGTCAAATAAAGGATAAAATGATTTAGGTCTGGATTTCATGCCAGGGAGGTTGTGTCTGAAAGCACAGATGCTGCTTCAGGGTCTGCATAAGAGTGGCCCTTGCCTCAAAGAACATAAAAAACAGGTCAAACATGCCTTCTACTGACCTGTCTATCAAGCAAGTACCTCATCCCTGCCTGCAGTTTCCCTGAATTTAGTTTTTAATACACCGTGAGTTTTCTGTTTTCCATTCCACAGATGAGGAAATGGAGGAGGTCATAGACCAGAATTTTAACCCCAGACTTGCAACTCCAGAGCCTTGCTTATCCCATCAGGGTGGTGCCTTTTGTCAGAACAAAGAGCATTTTTATTTCATGTTTTTCAGTATTTAGTTTTATTCTGTTCTAACGTGGGGCTGATGTCAGTGCAAGCCTTTGAACAGTGTTAAGCAGCAATAATTCCTGGTGTTTTTTGATCAATTACACAGTACTCGCTTCAAAGTACAATCTGAATGCCACACTGTGCTGCAAGTTTTTAAGGGGCTGGGCAACCTATCTTTCACTTCCCATTTATTATTCATGTGTAACGCAAGGGCTCTGGGTTTTCAATCAGCTTAGATAGAATAGATCTTCTGCCTGTAGAAGTAGAGGAAGCTGCATTAAAAGACAGAGGTCAATTGGGAATTGCTTTTTGTTGCAGTTGTTTTCCTGGAGATTATAAATAAAGGCATATGCTCCAGATTTAAAGGAACACCAATTTAAGCTTAGAGAGAGGAGAGAGAGAGCCAGAGAGGGGAAGAAATAGATACAGAGAGGAAAATAGAGAGGAAGGGTGGGAGTAGAGAGAAGGGAGAAAGGGGAGGAGTGAAAGAGATGTTAAAACTCATGGCTCATTCTTATATGTAGAAGAATTTTTATCTTTAATTAAGGTTCAATAGCTTACATTTTTCCTATTACAACTAATGCCCTTTGTGGCTCTCCATACTGAGGACACCATACTCATGTGGTATACCCAGAACTGACTTGCAAATTCTTAAACTCTTAGCTTTGAAGACGTCACAGGATAATCACAGGCTTATGATTTTATGTGGTTGCATTAGCAGTAGTATTGTTCTTCTAGTGTGTGTACCAGCTAAAATATTATGTCAATTGGGCTGGAACTTGGTGAATGTCTTGGGCTTCCTATCCTGTACCATTCCTATTCCCGAAATGTGCTAGTTGGTTGAAAAACTGTGGATCTAACTGGTATTTTATATTACAAGGGAGAATATTCAATACCTGAGAGGAAATGACTCATTAAGAATAACACAACTAAGTAGTAGTAAGGCAAGCACTAAAACTTGAATATTTTAAATTTAGTATCTGTGTTTTAGTCCTATATTTCACAGTGATAGTTATTTGTCTATCTCTATATAACTGTCATTTTTATTTGTTTATTTATCTATGTCATTCTCATTATAAATATGTCTACTTAACCTGTATTTTGTGCATCAAAGTTAAGCGATCTAAAAAGGTTGTCTGTATTTATCCACAGGCTATGATACTGAATTTATCCCAATCTAATCATTCTTTTAAAATTATTTTATTTTATTTTATTTTATTGAAAACGTTGTGATTTATAAAGTCCTTCATAGTTGGGTTTCAGACATACAATGAATCAGGACCAATTCCACCGTAAGTGTTGACATCCTTCCACCATGTTCCCAGAATGTATCCCAACCATCACCCTTTGCCCCCACAAATTGCCAATATAGTAGGTTCATTTTAAGTTGAGATTATTATACTGGTGTTTTGATTTCATTGTTGTTGACTTTGGTTTAGATATTTGGTTCTGTTTTTTTCTCCATCAGTGCACCTAAAACTGCTAATTCCTGCCCCATCCTTTTATATTAGTGTTTCTCCTCCTCCACTCAGTTTATTTCCTTCACCTTTCTATGCTCTGTGATCAAGGGTATTCAAGACAACTCCTATTTGAACCACTGCATTTCTTCAAACACCATATATAAGTGATAGAAACCTGTACTTATCCTTCTTCTGGCTTACTTCATTTAACATAATATCTTCCAGTTCCATCCATATTGTTTCCAATTGCACGATTGTATAATTCCTTACAGCTTATGTGGTATTCCATTGTATAAAAGTACCATAGCTTCATGATGTATTCATCTGTTGTTAGCCATTTAGGTTGACTCATCAGTTCATTCTAGATCTCCAGGAGTTCTGGCTAATCATACCTACTCAAGAAATATAAAACCTACCTTCTGACATTTACTTTACTCAGCTGATCATGCTTCTTGTTGCATCTGAGCCAGATGGCCTCTGACAATTTACATTTATTTCTAATCCCTTATTTCCACTTACTCTCTGAAACCTGACTTTTCCGATTGAACCCTTTTCAATGACTTGGGTATAGTATGTATGACTTCAGGCTTCCCTGGATCTCCTGTAGTCACTGGAAGGAAACTCAATCACTCAATTACATGGATGTTAGCCTTGCTCTGGGTAACATAGACCTGAAACTAGGCACTTTTCCATTCAGAGTGACATTGTTGGCTTTTATGTAAGCAATACTCTTTGATATTTCTTGCTGGACTGCTGCTATTTGCTGAACTCCCACTAATTGCTATATGTTTCTACCTAGGAAGATTGTTGGCATGGACAACAGGATTTGTCACTAGAAAAATCAAACAAATAAAAACTTTAGTGGGAAAAAATTTGTAGTTCATAGAACTGATGAAGTGCTAAAGAATGAAGTACAACAATAGGGAGGAATCACAAAAGTGAACATCCCAATTTCAAACTGGTCAGAATAGCATTGGCAGGGGGCCCGGGAGATAGCATGGAGGTAAGGCGTTTGCCTTTCATGCAAAAGGTCATCAGTTTGAATCCCGGTGCCCCATATGGTCCCCCGTGCCTGCCAGGAGCAATTTCTGAGCATGGAGCCAGGAGTAACCCCTGAGCACTGCCGGGTGTGACCTAAAAAAAAAAAAAAACAGAATAGCATTGGCAGAAGAATCCCTCTTGCTTCCCTAGCATTGTACCTACAGTCATCCACAGTATTAGGGTTGAATGCAATGCAAACTGTTTCCTGTGATTCATACTACCAAGCAGGACAGAGCCTTTGCTGCAAGGGCAATGTCACACAAGCTATACTGTCCAGAATAGAAGAGGAAGAAATTTTATCTTCCACAGACATAGGTTAAGTCCTTATTCCATTTAAGATTTACATGGAGACAGTTTTAAACACTAGGTAGGAAAAAGTGAGATGTCAATGGTGTTTCTACATATATTTGCTCCAGTTCTATGTCAGTAGCTATATCTGAAATGCTTCACTAATTGGACTTTCAAACCTGACTTCTTCCTTCAAATGTCTATACATTTGCCACTCTCTTTAATAGTAACTATATTAAGGTCACCAGACTTCTTAAGAAGGGGTCATTTTCTTAATATGGTGTTAAATACAGGGCTGTCTTAATGACCTTTGTCATATGAACTATTTTTACAGTATGGAAGAAGGCGAATTTTCTAAGTCTAAGGACTCCACACATTTCTGTGTCCTTTCTAAGCACCACCAGTGTGAACTGACATACTCTGTTAGTTTGTACTCTAAAGTTTTATCATATCTCTATATACTCAAAAGGCTCCTTATATGTTGGTAGAGGCCTTTGGATTAGTCCTCATATTATCTTATCTCAATTGCTTCCTTTAGTTTCATTTTCTTTCCTGTTTCCCTATTGCCTCCTCATCTGCTTCCCCCCCAACCCCCCACCCCGTCCCTTGAGCCTTTGGGGTGGGCTTTTTTTTTAATCCCCAAAAAGACTACTGAGGAGCCTGGAGAAGGGGAGTTGCCCTTTAGGCTTGTGGTTCCATGTGGTAGAGCAACTGACTTGTTGGGTGAACAGCTTGTGGTGTTAGGTTCTACCCTGCTATACCTTCTCAGCTGTATGTGGTTTATTTTCTGCTTCAGGATTGCTGCTGGACCTGTGTCTCTTGTCCTAACTGGTCAGAGGGCATTGTATCCCTCTTTGTCTCTGGGGATTGTGGACCACTGCACTCACCATTCAACAGGTAATGTATTAATTGTTATAAATTATATTTAAGTGCATTTTTCTCTCCCCCCAATTTTCTAGTCTATGACATAAAATGTGCTGTCACCTACAATTCAGTCTCTGAGAATATTACACATTTAAAATTTATTTTCATTATTTTATCAATGGTTTATAGTATTATAGACATTCAAGTGTTTAATTCATATCGTTATATGGAAATAATTATCACTACTTTGATTAGCAAAGTTCCTGTGCCATCATCTTTCCTAAAGGACTCCTCTATTGTTTCTTTCCACCATCCTTCATTTTTTCTCTGATTATCTCTATAGTTTTTATTAAATTGAAAGGTTAGTTTATTTGCTTTTTATAAGTTAATTATTTATTAATTTATATTGCACTTATGAGTAAAATTATCATAATTATCTTTTACTTCATTATTTATTTTACTTAACATAGTTACTTTAAGGTCCATGCATTTTCCCCCAAAGGCATAATTTAACATTTTGAAATGGCAAACTGATATTCCATTGAGTACCTATAACACAACCTTTATTTTTAAAATTTTAGTTATAAAGTTATTCACTATTGGATTTGTAGCATGCAATGTTTCAACAACAATCCCTTCACAGTGTCTACTTCCTTCCACCAATGTCCCCACCCATTTGCCTATCACCCATCTACAAGAGTTGCTTTTAAAAATACATATAGGTTTCTGCATTGTGGTTTACAGTACTCTACTGATAAGATTTTATAATACATTACTACCTTTCAGCACCACCACATCTCCCTGGTTGAACATATCCCTCCACCATAATTGTTGTTCATGCTTCATCTTA
Source organism: Crocidura indochinensis (assembly GCA_004027635.1). Classification (NCBI taxonomy): domain Eukaryota; kingdom Metazoa; phylum Chordata; class Mammalia; order Eulipotyphla; family Soricidae; genus Crocidura; species Crocidura indochinensis. The sequence goes on from PVKC010031274.1 coordinate 13,213, forward strand.
TCCACGAGCCCATCTGCTCCCCACCAATGGCATGACTCCTTCTGCAGACGAGTTTTCATACTCTTTGTTTCCATTGACATTGGGCATTTGTTATTTCACTGTTTCATTATATTCTGCATATTAGAGAGATAATTTGATTCAATATTTCTCCTTCTGACTAACTTCACTTGGCATGATATTCTCCAGATCCATTGATGTAGCAGCAAATTGCATGATTTTATCTTTTCTTATGAATTATTATTATTATTATTATTATTATTATTATTATTATTATTGGTTTTTGGGCCACACCTGGTGACGCTCAGAGGTTACTCCTGGTTATGCACTCAGAAACCGCTCCTGGCTTGGGGGACCATATGGGACACTGGGAGATTGAGCCATAATCAGTCCTAGGTCAACTGCATGCAAGGCAAAGTACTGTGCAAATGCTCCAGTCCCTGGATGATACATTTTTTATTGCATATATGTACCACAGTGTCTTTACCTAGTAATATATTCTTTCCAGATTCTATTTTAGATAGTACTACAAGGAGCACAGGAATGTAAATGTCTTTTCTACATTTTTGGCCCTTAAGGTATATTATAAGCAATGTAATTTCTGGGTCAAATGGAAGCTCACTTCCTAGTTTTTAAAGTAATGTTCAATATGTTTTCCAGAAAGCTTGAACCAATCAGTCAACATTCCCACTAGCAATGAATGAGAGTTCATTTTTGCCACATCCACAGCACTAGTTGTTTTTGTTCTATTTGATATGTCTCAATCTTACAATTTTTATCTTTTGCCACAACTTTTATATTTTATCACAACCCTTTATTCAATCATCTGTTGATGGACACCTAGGTTGATTCCATATATTTACTTCCATGCATGCTGCTACTATGAAATGTCCTTTTGAGCTGGTATTTTCATATTCTTCAGATAAGTGCTAGTAGTGCCATTATTGAATCGTATGAACTTTCTTTTGTTTAACTTCCTTTCAAGGAATCTCCCATTGTAGTTGTGCTGATTTACATTCCACCAATATAATGACATTAACTTTATTATTTCTGTAATAGCATCATGCTTCAAAGATACTGATTTTACCCTCAATTTTTATTGAGACCTTGATTATAATACTTTTTTGTTTTGGGTTCACTCTCTGTAGTGCTCAGGATTTACCACCAACTCTGCACTCAGAAATTACTTCTGGCATGGTTTGGAGGCCATATGGGGTGCCAGGTATCTAACCTGGGCTGGCCATATGCAAGGCAAATATCCTATTTGCTGTGGTATCTCTCTGGCCTCTATAATACTTTTAATAATTGAACTTATTGTATATACTGTTCTTACAGCACATATTGGGATTGTTGGGTTTTGTTTTTCTTTT
>PVKC010031275.1:0-14580 GCA_004027635.1 Crocidura indochinensis
AAAAAAAAAAAAAGTATTATAAACCACAGTGATTTTTTTTAATGTTGTTATTTTATTGGGCTACATCTTACAGTGCTCAGGACTTAACTTCTGTCTCTGCAGTTGGGGATCACTCCTGGTGGACTTGGTGAACCATACGGCATACTGGGAATTGAACTAAGGTTGGTTGCATGAAAGGCAAATGCACTAACCACTGTATTATTGTTCTGTGCCTTCTGTGACTCAAAATAATTTTTAATAAATTTTTGTCAATTTTTAATAATTTTTATTTTGACCAAAGTGGATTACATATTATTCACAGTAATCTTTTAGGTATATTTTATGATTGCTGGTGTTGGTTGTTTGGAGGTTACATCTGGCTGTGCTCAGGACATGACTCTGCACTTGGGAAACACTCCTGGCAAGGTTCAAGAGCTGAGGAGCCAATCTGGGATAGCCTTGTGCAAGGTAAGCATCCTACTGACTGTACTATTGCTCCAGCACCTAAAGAAATAACATATTTGGGGTGGGGACTGAGTGATGGCGCAAGCGGTAGGGTGTTTGCCTTGCATGTGCTAACCTAGGACAGATCGTAGTTCAATCCCCCCGGTGTCCCATATGGTCCCCCAAGCCAGGAGTGATCCATGAGCACAGAGCAAGGAGTAAGTTCTGTGGAGCATCAGATGAAGCCTGAAATTAAAAAAAAAAAAAAGGAAGAAATAATAAAGCTAACACAAGAGAAAGTTGAAGAGAAAGTTAAGCAGATACAGGTTCCTAAAAAAAGAATATTTCAATTATGTCTGAAGCCAAGAGAACTTCAATATGTTGGTCATCTGAGAGTTTATTAAATACAGTTAGAAGGGACTGATAATGAGCCAGACAACCACTCACTCATTCAGCAACCTCTTTACCTTTTGAAACAACCCATCTGTAGATTTCTTTGTCCTACACTTTAGGAAACACTTTCCAGAAACCACATCACTGGACTTGCTTGCTCCCCCTTTCTTGCTCTCTCAATGTAAGTGGATATTTCTGCATTTATTGAGGTCAGTGATTTATGGAGCAGCCTACAGTCTCTCCACTTCAACTCTCTAGAGGGAGATAGCAAGGGTTTCTGAGTTAAATTGCCCTCTTGTTTCTATTTAAAAGCTACATCTTTAATAATAGTTAGAAATGATCACTCTGAACAAGAATTGGGTGCCGAAAGGAAGTAAAGTGATATGCATGATACCTTTCAGTGACAGCATTACCAACCATAGTGTCTACAAGTTAAAAAGAAAAAAGAGAGGCCAGAGCAGTGGTGCAAGAGGTAGAATGTTTGCCTTGCATGCGTTAACATACAACGGACAACAGTTCGATCCCAGGCGTCCTATATGGTCCCCCAAGCCAGGAGAAATCTGAGGGCATAGCCAGCAGTAACTCCTGAGCATCACAGGGTGTGACCTAAAAACCAGAAGAAGGAAGGAAGGAAGGAAGGAAGGAAGGAAGGAAGGAAGGAAGGAAGGAAGGAAGGAAGGAAGGAAGGAAGGAAGGAAGGAAGGAAGGAAGGAAGGAAGGAAGGAAGGAGAGATGGGGTGGGGCCCGGGCTGATCCAGGACAGATCTCGGTTCAATCCCTAGCGTCTCATATGGTCCCCCAAGCCAGGAGCGATTTCTGAGCACATAGCTAGGAGTAACCCCTGAGCATTACCGGGTATGACCCCCCCCCCAAAATAAATAAATAAATAAATGGAGAAAGACAGTGACAGAGACATACACACATACACACACACACAAACACACACACACACATAGGATATTTGCCATAGATACAGGGAGGGTTGGGTGGGTGTTGAAGGAGAACTAGAGAAATTGGTGATGGTAAATAGAGATCTACTATGAATTTGTACAAGACAGAAAATTGTTCCTGTCTGGTTGCAGTTTGACTGACTTTCCCAGGAGCTCTTCAAAGGTTTTCTCATTCAGTAGTGGGATGTGTAAAGCTTTCAATGGACAAGATAAAAAATACGGTCTGACTAATCAAGCTTAGTCATGTCAATTCTACTCAATGTCTCCTTTCCTCAACCTAAAGATAAATCTTTTTGTTGTTGTTGTTTGTTTTGTTTTGTTTTTTTTGCCAAACCTGGTAAGGCTCAGGAACTACTCTCTGAGCAGTACTTGAAGTCACCTTCATAGAACTTGGGAGGACCATATGAGTTCAGAGGGTCAAACCTAGAGTTTCTGCTTGCAAAGCATATATTTTAATTATTTGAGTATTACAATTTATTTATTTATTTTTTATTTGGGGACCACACCTGGCGGCTCTCAGGGATTACTTTTGGTTTTGCACTCAATGGCTCCTGGCAGGCTCTCTGGACCATATGGGATGCCAGGAATCAAACCTGGGTCTGCTGCATGCAAAACAAACATCCACCTACTGTGCTATCGCTCAGGCTTCAAAAGATCACAATTTCTTAACCCTGGTGAGACTTAGGTTTTGATAGCAGGATGTACAAAGTTTTTGAGATCTACCATAACATAGCTAAATAACAAATAATAGATTAAAACAATATAAACATATTATCTTATGTGAAAACTAGAAATCCTAAATCAAGGTGTTGGCAGGGTTGATTCCCTGAGAAAATGATGAAGGAGAATTTGTCCCTATAAAAGTAGTTTGAGTAGCTCTCAGTAGCTTTTCAGGCTTGCAATATTTTTTGATATTTCTTCATTTCTTTTGCATCATCCAGTTCTCTAACATTATCTTATTTCTTTTTCTTTCTTCCTTTTGTTATCTTTTACTTCTTTCTTTTTCTTTTTTTTGGGGGGGGGGGTCACACCCGGCAGTGCTCAGTGGTTACTCCTGGCTCCATGCTCAGAAATCGCTCCTGGCAGGCACGGGGGAGGGGACCATATGGGGCACCGGGATTTGAACTGATGACCTTTTGCATGAAAGGCAAACGCCTTGCCTCCATGCTATCTTCCAGGCCCCTTATTTCTTTCTTTTGCTCTTTTGTCCTTTCTTTTATTTCTTTATTTCTTCCATTTTTTCTTTTTTCTCTTCTTTTGTCTCTTTTTCTTTTTCTCCCCACACCACCATTCACATTTCAAATTTTTTTAATTTACATTATTTAAAAAAAAAATATGTGGGGGCCGGGTGGTGGCGCTGGAGGTAAGGTGCCTGCCTTGCCTGCGCTAACCTAGGACGGACCGCGGTTCCATCCCCTGGTTCCCCATATGGTCCCCCGTGCCTGCCAGGAGCGACTTCTGAGCGAATAGCCAGGAGTAACCCCTGAGCGTCACTGGGTGTGGTCCAAAAACCAAAAAAATAAATAAATAAAAAATAAAAAATAAATAAATATGCATCACATAGTGGACATAGTTGACCATACTACATTTGTTTCTACATAAATGATAGCAAAGTGTTTTTTAAAAAAAAATAATAATAGAAAGAAAAAATCAAGAGAAAAAAAATAGAAGAAAGAAAATTTAAAAGAAGTACAGTTACAACCAAATTTGTGAAAACTATTGTATCTCCAATGAGGTCCTTAAGACAATGGCAGAGGTTCAGAAAGTTCTTGTTGTTAGCTGACCATTCTGATATTTTATTTGTTTTTGTTTTCATATAAGCATCTGATTTAGTTTTTTAATAATTTTTATTGTGATCAAAGTGAATTTCAAATCTTACACAATAATATTTAAAGTATAGTAACAATGAATTAAGACCACGTCCAATACCAGTGTTGTTCTCCCTCCACCCCTGTTCCCAGCATGCATCCCATACCTCCCCTCTTTGGCACATGGACTACTAGTGTAACAGGTCTCCTTTGGGCATAGGTTGTTGTAGATTGGGTATATATTCTGGTGTTGTTGACTTTGGGTTTGGTGGTTAAATCTGATCATTTTTTTATTTCCACTTAATGTTCATATGACTGGTTGCTCCTAGTACCATCCATTTTTTTTCTTTCAATTGATGAGGGAGAACAAGATGATTCAAGTTCTGTGGTTCTGTTGGAAAAAGAAAAGAAGCAAAAAAGAAAAAAGCTGGGAGGGCCCTGTCTAGAGGTTATAAATATCAATTCAAAAGAAGGAAGAAAAAATAAAGAAAAGCAATGACAGAAAAATACAACAGCAGCAACAACAACAAAAAAAATCATCACCAAAATAACAACCACAGGAAAGAAAAGACAGAAAGGAAAAAATTGAATGGCTGGTGTGGCAAGGTTTCGTGGTTGCTTTGTTTTGTTTTGCTTTGCTTTGTTTTATTTTGTTCGTTTGTTTTTTGCATAGGCACAATAAGTATTGGGGAAGTTAGAAAGGGAATTCCCTTACAGTGATGGCTAACCTTTTTGAGCTCAAGTGCCCAAACTGCCGCACAATGCTCAGTCCTCCCAATGGCCATTCCAGCCCTGTTGCCAGGTGAGCTGCAAAGCAGACACTAGCACACTTGCCTCCCACTGCACTGCATATTTTCATTGTGGACCTTCCCGCATGCCAGCTGCAAGGCCTTCACATGCCATGGCTAGCTCATGTGCCATAGGTTCACCATCGAGGGAGGAGATACAGAGTATCTCCACCCTTGAAGTATACTATCATGGGAGCAACTACAGGCTTCATACACGCTCATTATCAAACCCCAAGGTCTCTTTATGGTGCCAGGAAACTTTCTACTTAGTTGTGGATGACAAAACCAGTCCTCTGTAGCTAGAGATCTTGGTATTTCAACAGGTCATAGGACAACATCTAGGATAGTGTCTTTCCTTATGGTTCTAGAAGATCTGTTCCATCACATTTGTTATAATCAGTCTTCTGTAATTAGGGATCTTGCACAGATCCTAGGTCAAAGCCTAGGATAGAATCTTTCCTTATGGCACCAGAAGTTCTTCTCAGTTATGGTTGTCAAAATCAGAACTCTGGAATTAGAGATATTGGTTTTTGTACTAATCCTAGGCCGAAACCTAAACTAGGTTCTTTCTTGGTCCCAAGAAAAGTTCTGCCCAGTTGCGATTGTCAAAGTTCTATTGTAAGTAGTGATCTTGGTTTTTGTGCAGGTCAAAGGACAGCCTGTCTTCTGATTTCATCTTACCGTTAGGTGATGAGATAAGCCAACCTGCTCTTGGATCAAATGTTTGCTGTTTCCTCATTGACTGGTGCTGTATCAACCTGTTGCAAGTTGGTGCCAGAGCGGTATTAGGGATTCCCCGGGGGGGTTCCTGGTCTGTTGCAGGGAGCTGTGTTGGATCTTCATTTGAGATATGGGACTCGGGATTGGACAGTTGCTGTCTGATCATATGGAGTCGGGTCCTCATGACACATGTTCAAGGTTGGAGATTCCCCTGTATTATAAAATGTAATAGATAGGAGTTTGTTTCTATACATAAGATCCTCCCTTTTTAGTATGCCTATGCAGAAGGGAACAGTGCCATATTACATTGTTGGTGCATTTGGGGTAAGAATGACAGGCAATACAGTCTCTGTGCCCTGTTTTTAACCTGATCTTTTTTATCCCAAACAGGACTTTTTTCTTCTAAAATTTTTTACCAAGCAGAACCAGAACAAGTGAAATTAACAAATATATATATATAAAAAGATAAAAATTAAATAATTAAATGAAAACTATATGGAGATTCCTCCAAAAACTGGAAATTGAGCTCTCTCATTCGATCCAGCTATACCACTCCTAGGAATATACCCTAGGAACACAAGAATACAATACAAAAATCCCTTCCTCACACCTATATTTACTGCAGCACTATTCACAATAGCCAGTCTCTGGAAACAACCAAGATGCCCTTCAATAGATGAATGGCTAAAGCAACTGTGGTAGATATACACAATGGAATATTATGCAGCAGTCAGGAGAGATGAAGTCATGAAATTTTCCTATACATGGATGTACATGGAATCTATCATGCTGAGTGAAATAAGTCAGAGTGAGAGAGATAGACGCAGAATAGTCTCACTCATCTATGGGTTTTAAGAAAAATGAAGAACATTTTTGCAAAAATCCTCAGAGGCAAAGAGAGGATAGCTGGAACTTCCAGCTCACTTCATGAAGCTCACTACAAAGAGTGGTGAGTGCAATTAGAGAAATAACTGCACTGAGAACTATCATAACCATGTGAATGAATGAAGGAACTGGAAAGCCTGTCTAGAGTACAGGTGGGGGTGGGGTGGGGTAGAGGGAGATTTGGGACACTGGTGGTAGGAATGTTGCACTGGTGAAGGAGGGTGCTCATTACATGACTGAAACCTAATCACAATCATGTTGTAATCAAGTTGTTTAAATAAAGATATTATAAAATAAAAGAATGGAGGAGGCTACCTATTCCTTTGAAAATAAACACAATAAGAGGCATAACAAGGTATTAAACAATCAAAAAATATAGATATCCCATTAAATCGTTTGAGATATTCTTGTATGGGGGAGATCTCGGGCACATATCCATCCCACACCGTAGTCTTGTTGAGTTTGAGAAGTGGTTTGCAGCAGTAAAAGATGAGGTAGTGACCTTGGACAGGGGGGTCCTTCTGGAGCTGAATCTGGTAGCATGCAACAGTTCACATTTAGGGCAGGGGTGTGGGTGATAAGGACCACATAAAATGAGTCAGCAGGAATAGTGGTTATAGCTTCTTGCTGGGGCTCAATATTTGGGACTAAGAAGCTGTCCTTTCACTTTGGGAGCTAGGTAGTGGCTTATTGGGGCAGGAGGTCAGACTCGGTACCTACTGAGTTAAAAGCTGAGGGTAAAGAGGGTTAAACAGGGAGGGATGACAAATAAGGGTGGGGGTGTGAGTGGATAGAAAGAATTCTAAAGAAGGGAGGAATAATATATAAAGAGGGGCTATATACACTGTAGGCATGAATTGTTTACAATATAGGTTTGGCTGACAAAGAGGAGTCCATTGTTTACAAACTCATGTCCACATATAGACAGACATTAAAGATCTCTTCATAAGTTGTTGTTGAAGGCCTGATATCAGCCGAAATACCAGCATACATGGAATATAGTCATATTGGTGCCTCCTCAGAGAGTTGTAGAGGAGTGATGAAGCAGGGTCATAGGAAAAGCAGTAATCATGGTGATGGATACAGCAGGCCTGGCTTTGGCAGAATGGATGCTTGGCTCACCCTCTTCTCCTAAGTCTGCCAGTTTTCAGATGCATGGCCAGTATACCCATAATTTTGTACAGCTTGGTTTATATCTCTTTTGAAAAGAGTGAATGTGACTTTGTTTGTGGACATAGTTACAGCTGCCAAGCCTCTAGGAAGAAGGAGTGTGCAGAAAAGAGGTACCTGTACTGTTCCAAAGAAGCCCTGGTGATATCAGTTCAAATACCTGCATACCTGAAGTTTGATCAGATTGGTGTCTTTGAAGAGAATTATGGAGGAGTGGTGAAGTAGGGCTAGAGTCAAAGTGGCGATTATGAGTGATGGATGAATCAGGTGTGTCTTCACAATGTGTGTGTGGGGGGGGTTGGAATTCCCTCTCCCCCAGAGATTGCCAGCTTTCAGCTGCATTACCAGCATATCCATGATTTTTTATGGGTTGGTTTATATCTCTTGTGAGAAGAGAGTGAGTCTGCGGAACTGGCCCTGTGTGAACATGAACATGGCAACTGCTAATTTCCAATTTTTCATCAAATTTGAATAAAGGATCCACCCTGTTGCAATTTAACTTATTATATCTGTGACAATCATATTTCTGACTCACATTCTGAGGCATAGGAATTAGAATTTCAGCATATAAGTATCAGAGGGACAAAATTCAACACACAGTAAGGAACATGAAATGTCTTTTTTCTTCCCTAGATATTACTTTGTGAATTGGGATAAACTTTGTTGGCTCTTCAGTTAGGTGTTACTTGTTCATTGTTTTATAGGAGACATTCTCAGAGGTATTCAACAGATCCATCAGGTCAGATAATTGAGCACTGGGACCTAGCCAGCAATGCTAAAAGTTTATCAACACAATACCTGGAGGTTTTTCCTGATCATGAGTTGCTAAGAATCAAACTCAGGATTTCAAATATGTTATATGTGTCCTTTACCACATTAGCTAGCTCTCTGGTACTTTCCGTTTGGGTTTTGTCATGTAAAAGGAGCCATTTCCAAATCTTTTGTTTTTAAATAATTTTTATTTTGACCAAAGTGGATTACAAATCTTTCACGTACATAGTGACATTGAATCAGAAGCATTCCCACCACCAATGTTGTCCTCCCTCTACCCCTATTCCCAGCATGCATCCCATATTCCCCTTCTTTGCCCCTCGGGCTGCTAGAATAAGTGGTTCCCTCTGTGGATGACTATCTTTTTATATCCCTACTGGCCATCTGCATATCTTCTTCAGAGAAGTGTCAAATTAAATCTTCTGACCTCCTTTATTTTTTTACACTCCTTCTCCATACTTTAATTCATTTTTCTTAATATCTTTATTTAAACACCCTGATTACAAATATTATTGTAGTTGGGTTTCAGTCATGTAAAGAACACCCCCTTCACTAGTGCAACATTCCCATCACCAATGTCCCAAATCTCCCTTCTCCCCACCCCAACCCGCCTGTACTCTAGACAGGCTTTCTATTTCCCTCATTCATTCACATTGTTATGATAGTTCTCAATGTAGTTATTTCTCTAACTGCACTCATCACTCTTTGTAGTGAGCTTCATGTAGTGAGATGGACCATTTCCAAATCTTAATCTTCATTCAACTTCAATAGAAGGTATCACAGATTTTACAGTAAATTTTATTTGTTTATGATTTGAGAATCATTCTTAGTGGTACTTGGGGTTTACATATAGCTGCTTTATGCTCAGGATCACTCCTGGTAGTGCTCAGGGAAGCATATATTGTATCAGGGATCAAATCAGAATTAGCTATGTACAAGGCAAGCTCTTTATCCCCTTTACTATTTCTCTGGGTCTAAATTCACTGTAAATTTTAATAAATGGTTAATGAACATTACTGTATTTGATGAATTGGTTTTAGCCCTGACTGCTGTTGGGTACTTATGAATCTTAGCGTTTCTTGAATCTTAGCATTTCCCAGAAGGATGGGCAACTTTTAGTATTAGCTTCTTCCTCTCCAGGTTACACCTTAAGCTCAAACTAATATCCAACATAGCTAAATCCCTTGGATTAATTTTTATACATATACCACATCTTGAAATCTTCAATTCGGTCTGAGTTATTTTATTTTATTCTTCACTTAATTTTATTCTTATGCACCAATAGCATTGACTTATTAAATTGAAAGTTTACTCTCTCTGTACTATATTTAAGCCTTTCTATGATTACCAAGAAAGTTTTGTTCTCAAACTGCTTTATCCTGAACTCTTGGTCTCACTCCAGATTCGGTTGGTCTGGGTAAATGTGAAGAGGTCATGAGAGACAAATTTATTTTGTATTTACTAATGTCCAGTTCTTGCTCCAAAGTCCTATATAATAGCTGACATACTAAGAATTCAAAGAAAATCAAGTTTGATCTTTTTGCTGATTACTATTATAGTGTTTGTGGTGTAATATGATTATTTCCAGTACAAAGCACTACAATTCCTATGTCAAGGTTTAATGTTATAAAATCAGCACAGAATCCCATATATCTCACAAAATTATCTTCTTCTTTGTAGTTAAAAACAAAAAGCAGGGCCCGGGAGATAGCATGGAGATAAGGCGTTTGCCTTTCATGCAAAAGGTCATCGGTTCGAATCCCGGTGCCCCATATGGTCCCCCGTGCCTACCAGGAGCAATTTCTGAGCATGGAGCCAGGAGTAATCCCTGAGCACTGACCGGTGTGACCCAAAAACCATAAAAAAAAAAAAGCACGGTCAGTTTATGAGTGAGAATTCTATATACACACATATACAGCTGATTAGAAAGGACTTCAATGTATGGCATTTTTAATATATGATTGACAAGTGAGGGAACCTCAGATGATGGAAGTTATAGATATAATCTCATTAAGATGATAGATCATCAAATAAATTAGACATCTACAACTTTTACTAGAAACATAATAATATAAAATGGTAGTGTGTAAAATTACTACATTATTCTGGATGTTTAATATCTGACTCTGGCTTTGCTGCACTAGATATTTAGTGCTCAAAAGTATGGTCAACAGCTGAAATGTAGAAAAATCACAAAACGTTTGTTTCTAGCTTTATATTTATTTCATTTTATAGCTCCTGCCTTGAAAAATACGTTTTTTCTTTAAAGAGAAAGATTAAACTTATATTTGCAGAAGTAAGGGAATTTTCTTTCATTAGATTATATTCACTTTTACCAAGTTCTTCAGTACCATCTACTTAAAACTCTCCTACTTATTTTGTAGTTTTATCAGCAATAAACAAAAGTGAGAATGAGGGGCTGGAGAGGTAGCGCTAGAGGTAAGGTGTCTGCCTTGCAAGCACTAGCCAAGGGCTTGAAGCTGACTCTCAGTCCTGATTCTTTATTAGTCCAATCAAATAATGACTAAAATGACAAAGGTGACTGTGACTTTGCTTCTTTAGATTTCTTGGCAGCAGTTCATTATGAGTCGCGGTCTTCTCTTCTGTCTTATTTTCTCTTTGATCATCACTTGAGTTTGGCAAATCACTTAAGTTCAGCAATTCAGTAACTGAATAAATGAGACAACCAGAAAGCTCAAACAGCCCCCCGATATTTCGGAGTCAGACCCCATCTACCAGCAAGCCATGATAATATCAAGGAGAAACCATTTCACCCATTATAGCACATTTTTACCAAGAAATAGAGAATTTCTCCTCTTTTTGTTCTTATTTTCTGAACATTTGTTAAGAAATAAATGATAGGACATAAAATGGACACGTATTTCTTTCGAATATTTATGTGCTTTTTCTCTGACAGCTATAAGTCTTACTAAATATTCTCTTATGATGATTCTAACCACTTTTTATCTTTCTCTTTATGAGCTGTTCAATAAGGAATTTTGGTAAAAGAGTCCCCCAGTTTAATGCTTTTGATTGAACCATGTCATGGGGATTGTTGGACTTGTTCTTATGGCCCCGTATGCGCCAATAACGCCACATGCCATTGTTCCTTTTTAGCATAGGCACATTAAAATGGGAAAATACTATACATACAAATAAGATCCTATCTAATAGAGATAGGAACACACAAATCTTGTAGTGCAAAGGGACCTTACACCCTGAACATTGATATAACAACCTGGAACAGGCCTCAGAAGAAAGGGCATTTACCATTCACCCCTGAATCAGGGAAGCCATCCACGAAACATCCAAGTTTGTCTATAACATCACCTAGAAGCAATCCTCTACCATGTAAGACTCTACCACTGCTCAGACATCGACCTATTCAAAAGAGACTTCCCTTAACACTGAGAAGACTTAACAACAACAGCCTACTTACAGGACAGGGCTCCTGCATTGCCCTTTAATTGTGAGGTGAAATGAGAGGACGCTCCACATCCTGACTTCAGTGTAGGATATGCTGATTCCAGGATCTTTAATACAGAAACATAATACCAACAACAGAGACTGTGTGAAAAATAAAAGTGTGTCGGCACTACAGACAAGCAGACAATGTCTTGGATTGGATGATCCAGCTTGCCTGGAAATTAGAGTTGGTTTATGCCAGGTTTTATGCCTACTTCAGGGGTAGGGTCTCTTTGTATTTAGGCCAAGGTTATTACTTTCCATGTCCCTCATATTTTGGTGGGCCTATGTAAACAACAATCGCCACTCTAACGCCGTTTTTACTGTGCTCCTTTGACTCTGATCTTAAAAAAAAAAAACCACTGAAATTTTGAGGTTAACTTAAACTAATATGCATGTACATGGAAATGTAAAAAAATACTGTGCCTATAATGTTTAAAAAGTTACATAAGTTTTATGGCTTTAGATTGCCTTGTGTGCTGTTAAGAAATATTATAATGTGTTACAATCTGGGGACTTGAGGGACAAAGTAATTGTACATGGATTCTGTTTTATTTATCTTAATATTTTTTGGCTGAAAGTTCAAAGCTAAGATATCAGCAAGGGTTCTTCTGAGAATTATGTTATGGGTGATTGTCCTTCCACTGTAACTTTACCTTGTCCTTTTTCTTTGCATCTTTGTTCTCATAATTAAAAATAAAAAATTGAAAATAAAAAGAAGTCAAATTAAAAAATAGTAGTGGAAGAAAACAGTAGGAGGATAATTCACAGATTTAATTTCTTTGACTTAATAAGTTGCTGTCATTGACCAAGTTGGAGAAAATTGCCTCTTCTTCAGTGTTATATTGCCTGACTGTGCCTTGCTGGAATATTGAGTGGTTATCTATGTGGGTGCATGAGACACATTTTGCCTCCAGTAGAAAGAGTCCATCAGTACCTTGCCCACCATTATTTTAAGCAAAATAGAAAGAAATGAATTTAACATGGCTAGAGAAATAGCTCAGTGCAAGAGGGTCAACTTCCTTCTGCAGCACCACATGATCACTGGAGCCCTGAGCTAGGAGGGACTATTGAGCCCTGATGTGTGTGGTACCACCACTTTCCACCCAAATAAGAATATGCATTTATTTTTATTATTTTTATTTAAACACTATGGTTACTGGATTGTTCATAATACCTTTTTTCTTTCACAAATAAAGTTGTTCATAATTAGTTAGAGTCATACAATGTAAAATAACCTTCACCAGTGCACATTTCCTGCCAGCAATGTCCCCAAATTTCCCTACCCAGTCCTCTCCCCTTCCTGTCTCTGGAGCACACATTTTTCAAGTCTCTCTCTCTTTTCTCTTTCTCTCTTTCCCTCCCTCCCTCTCTCTTCTCCCCTTACATAAGAACAGAGTAGCTTGTCACATGCCAGGTAGGAGAGATGCTGCACTTTGGAAAAGGTGGAAGGCAAAAGGAAAACTATGAGAGTGTTTCAACGATTTGAGAAGAGGAAACCAAATAGCTGGGAATTAATTAATTTTCTCTCTGTAGTTTGTAAGGAGCAAGGACAGATTTTATAGGCCAGGCTGTCTTTGGAATCAGGCCTTCCTGATTCCAAAACTACTTCAGTACATCATATTGCCAAAGTAAAGAAAGGGGAAAAGAAGAATAGGGGAGGTATCAAAACTAAACTTTGTTTTGTAGGTTTGCCAGCTGACAAGAAGGGAGTTGGGAAATATAAGATGTAAAATCATTTTCTTCTCTATTGTCCCCTCCTGTGAATTGATTAAGAAAACCTCTCTTAAATTTGTCTTTAAGGCATATTGATTTTTTGTTTGTCTGCCTCCAAATCAACTTCTCTAATCCTATGCTTTGTTTCTTTATACTCCTATCCCAATTGTAGGAAAATAATCTGCTATCTTTTCCTTTCTTTCTTTTTTTTTTTTTTTTTTGAAAATCTACTTTAGATGCATGGTATATTTTTTTTCTCTCCCAGAGAACTTACAGAAAGTTGAAAAGATTTATTCATCTTGTATTAAAATTTTCCAGGCTGGCATTTATTTAAAATAATATATTTTGGGATCGGAGAGATAGCACAGTGGTAGGGCATTTGCCTTGTATGAGGCCAAACCAAATCGAGTCCAGGTTTGATCCTCAGCAACCTATATGGTCTCCCCAGCCTGTCAGGAGAGATTTCTGAGCACAGAGCCAGGAGTAACCCCTGAGTGCAGTCAGGTGTGGCCAAAAACCAATAAATAAACTAATTAATTAAGTAAAATAAATAAATTTATTGAAGTAACATGATTACAAACATGTAATTTTAGAAATAATAATATCTAAAGCATATTTGAAAATATGTAGGAAATACTATTTGTTCTGTGAATACCCAATACTACTCATAGTCCTTGAAAAGAATCCACAGTCACTGAACTAGTTTTAAAAATAAAAAAATACCAAAGTATGAGAGTGGAGAGATAGCATGGAGATAAGGCATTTGCCTTGCATGCAGAAGGACAATGGTTCGAATCCCGGCATCCCCTATGGTTCCCTGAGCCTGCCAGGAGCGATTTCTGAGCTTAGAGCCAGGAGTAACCCCTGATCAATGCCGGGTGTGACCCAAACAAAACAAAACAAAACAAAACAAAAATAACAAAGTAGTGAAGGAAAGAGATATTGAACTCAAAATTATTCAGATTTCATGCAATTATTTAGCATATTCACTTGTTTCATAATAAGTGATAATAGAATGTGTCAGAGTAGGAAGCATCATAAAATAATTTGATTCCGCAATTCTGCTTCTCTAAATTTATCCTAAAGAAACCCACACATTCTGAAAAGTTGCTATACATGCATGGCTATTGGTGTATACTTTTCAATATTCTAAAGTTATAAGTAAATTTGAATTTCTATTGTTATAGGAACCTTCCTCCAACCCCAAAGTTTTCTCATCTAACACACATATGAGGAGACCTTCACACTAAACAAAGTAAAAGACTATTTATTGGAAAAGGGTCTGGACACAGAGCATCAAGGTCTGGGAGCCCACAGAGGACATTCTTATCCCTACTTGTTTCCAATTGTGTTTTAATTTATTTTAAGGTAGGTTGATTTTCTTGGTTATCAAGGTTCAATCAGGCTGGTTATGCCCATATTTTGTCTTCTCTAAAATATTTTCTTAATTGAAAGTTAAGAAATGATTGCAATCTTCTGGATCTGGGTAAT